>DWLH01000154.1:0-31120 GCA_018249795.1 Heliconius telesiphe telesiphe | reverse complement strand
AATTTATATTTCCATTTCTTCGCTCTGGTGTCGAGGCAAAGCGCGGCGTTGAGTTCCCGTTCGTTGAGCCACTCAACACGCAATGCCTCCAGAATTCGGCAGAAAGTGGGGAACGGAGTGTCTTAATTTTTTTTAAAGGTTGCCTACCCTGCTGTGTGCGGGATACAGAGTGAAGCTAATTTTTATTTGTTTATTTTATCGTGAATCGTTGGCATGCGACCCACTACCGGCTACCGGCGATCAGAGTTCGAGAGTGTCATTAGTTAATAAATTTCCCTTTGAACATAAGGGCAATATCTTAGGTATAAGGTATGTAAATATCATTTAAAATGACTTTTTTAGGCGAAACTCAATTCTAATCTTTCTCTAACCAAATAGAGATAGGTTCTTCTAATTCTTAAGGAAAAACCTATTTCTTAAGTGATTTTTATTTTACCCCACAAATGGTCACGATTATTCTAAGGTATGTATATAATAAATAAATTGTTAAATGACTGTACGCGGAGTTGAGCATCGCCACATGAGCAGAACACACACAAGTGCATTGAGCAGAACACACACAACTGTGGCGGAGCGTAATGTCTCGAAAACAGGGAAGTGCGTGGGAAACGGAGTGTTTTAGTATTTGGTTCCCTCTGCCTACCCTGCTATATGCAGGGTACAACGTGAAACTATAAATTGCTTTACAAGTAACGTTCATACAATCTTAAGCATGTAAATCATCTAGAGTCACCCATAAGTAATTTATTTATGAAAAAGTGAATCTTTTAAAGTTGTCAGTAAAAATTAGTCACTGAGTAAAGTTTAAGCAGTGCAGTGTGAAAGTGAGTTGAGCGAGCGTAAGTGAAAATTACCAAACTTCCCACTTTCCCACTTAAATCGCGTTAACTTCTGTTCTAGTAGCGTTAACTTAGAAATTTGTTGATTTTTTTAATATATTATTCACTTTCTTTTGGCTATATTCAAATTCAAAATATGAATTATTTATATATGTTTTGAAATTGAAATCTCTTTATTGAAATAGTCTTTTGCCGGTACATGAATCAAAATCAAATATAAAGCTACCACCAGCTTGAAAGGTAGGTCTGTTGAGAAGACGACTAGAAATGTAACATATTTTTCAATATATATTTGGATAAAAAATGTCATTTTAAGAATTCAGATTCACTTCACTTTTTATTGAACTAATAGTTCAATAAAAAATGCTGCAATTAATATTTACTGTATTTTTTAAGTGAGTAATGTTTGATTTCATTTTTATTCAAAATATTTAAAATTATAATTGATAAAATCAAAAATGTTTTTCTAAAGTAAATTCGTTACTTCTTAACTTTTTTGAATATTAAAACCTTATTAAAGTACCTTATATAAAAAGTATAGATTTTTTTTAAATATATCGATAGCAAGATATTTTTATGCTGACGCTTATTAGATACATTGTTAGCCACCTGTTAAACGTTTGACGACGATATAATATGAAGATTGCGAATAGGTCCAGTCGGAATGAATCTGATTGAACTATAGTTATGAGTACAAATCTTTAATTAAAAAATATATATCATGCATACAGAGGGAACCTGGTGATACCTACAGTGTTGTAGCAAAACATTGACATTGATAATATATTAAAATCTTGATCAGGGTGATAGGGTACGGAGTTGAGTTACGCCACTGAGTGTAAAATTTTCGTTAGTTCGGGTCAGAAATAAATACTACATTACTATTTTCTTTAATCTTACCTGATACAGTGTGAATATTCATATAAAACGTAAACCAATCTCATTGCATAGATAGTTACTGCCAAAGTCAAATTCAAATATAAAAAATGCTTAAATTACCTATATTTTATCATATGATGTGATTCAATAAATTTATAAAAACATAAAAGTACTAAAAATAAATTTTATTGACAGGACCTATGAGAAAATACCCCTTTCTTTTCATGTTATTAATGGAAGCAAAAAATATATTGATATCACTAAGAACGTAGATCTAATGAAACACAACACTGTCTTATGATAATGTTTTAATATCTATATTTACATATATCTGTACTTATTATAAAAATAAGAATTAACTTAAGTTGGATATCAAATCAGAACTACCGCGTAAGCACACTTCTAAATGTACGAAGAAATCAATATAAAATTTCGAAAACGCGCTTCATTATATCCAAAAAAATATCATTAAACACAAAATCTTAATAACTCGAATTCATTGACACCCTTCTTTTAAAAACCAGCCAATGACACAGCCAAGAGCGAGCGAGAGGGCCGACGGGGGGTCATTTTTGCCAATACTTAAACGAAGATAGATAGCGTCCACCCCTCGAACGGGGTGTTTAAGAAAATTTTAACTTTTCTTTATTCAAACCAACCCCCACCGGGCGCACCCCTCGGGGAGGCACCATTTTTCTTCTATTCTCTTTGGCCGGCTTCAGTATTTATTAAATCCATTTCGGTGGAATTGTTAAAAAGTGCTCCCATTTCGCAAATACTTGTAAGAATGGTAGAAACGAATTTAAGACGCTTATTTTATTTTGCGAGAGCTCCACCGTTTTAATTTTAATTTGTAGCTACAAAGGAAACAATTTGTTTTACGTTCGCAGCAATTTTTAAGGTAATTTCTGTTTATGTTGAATTATGTTACACAAATTATATTTTGTATCATATTTTTTATTTATCTTTTACTAAGTATTGTTGTATAAAAATGATTTGCATACATATTTACTTTAAACCGAATATTTTATAATATGGGTTCGATCATAACTAGCGCCCGACCGAAACAAGGTTTTTAGCAAAAACCGACCTTCAACTTGGTCTTAGTTTGCTTCTTGGTCTTAGTTTTGGCCGAAACCGAAACTTGTCAATATAAAGAATAATTAAAGATAAACTGAAAGCGGCGGTAGATGTGGTACCCCATGGTAAAACTAGTTGATAATGACCACATTGCTTGCTCCGAAGATTTACCATTTTCGATTTTTTTTGACACGAATGATTTTTCTCTAAATATCACATTTGCCCAATAAAATAGTTAAGAAGATTTATTTTGCGGGTATTTTGTATTCTCTGATAGGTAAAATATGCTCAATTGTAGTTAATGTGTTATAAGGTTATAAAATTTTTAAACTTTAAAGTTTTGCCTCAAGTATGACTTGGCTTTCTAATGATTATTTCTTAACATTTATCTTTGTATGAATGCTTTGCTCTGCTCTGCTATGTGTCAAAGTTACCCATTTGATTAGAGTAATTTTGACAGACTATAAAATTTAGATTTTCTTCTATAGATACTAATGTATTTTAAAAGGTTTTTGAGAGTGATGAAAAGTATTATGAGAGCGCTAATAAAGCAAAAACACTTTTGCAATATACTTTAAATTTTAAGATCTAGCTAGTGTAAAAAAAATATCGCTCGCCGTCAAAGTTACCCAGGCTTACTGTAATAGAACTAATAAATAGTTAATTGAATATGTATGAACACGTGATTCTTATGAGTATTCGTGTTGAAAATATTTTTAAAAATCTCAGCATAATATACCTACAGTACTTAAATAATATTTAGGAACTAAATATAATTACAGTACACAATTTAATTATTAATTATTATTTATTGGCTGATTTTGTTACTCAGGGACCACTTAAATTAGTAGAGTGACACAAGCAGTAAGTTTCGGCACGGCCGAGAGTTTGGCCGTTTTTTCGCCAAAGCCGAAAGTACAACCGAAACTGCGACTTTGGGCCGAAACTGGCTGAAACCGAACCTTCGGACGGACACTCATTGTAACTAAAAGGAATCTTTGCATTGAAAATTCTAACTCTAAGAATAAAACACAAAATTATATGTAGTATGTCCGAAATTGATACGACTTTCAACATTGCTAGTTGGTAAACAATGATATCTATTTCGAATCTTTTGTATAACAAATCTCAAATATATCTAATTGAAACGCTGAAAGAATTAATACTACCGTATCTTAACAACTAGTATAATGATTATAAAAAAAAACTTAGAAAAAAAAGTCACTCAAATGCTAAATGTAAAACTTAAAGAATTAAACAAATAAAAAATCGTAGACAAAGTATTTGGTTCGTCAAAATTGCTAAAAATAATTATTTTATAAATAATTGTGAAGAATAATACACGCGAAGGTAGGAAGGCACGGAAGAATATCACTTTTGAAGTGAATACGTCACGTGCACAGTGTGTAGAATAAATTTGTTATAATTATAAAAAAAATATATATTATAAAACCCCAATCAATAAATATTACTACGTCATCTTGGCAAAGTGCTTGTAGCTCTTAAGCTACTACTGCTACTAATCTCATTTTCATAAAACATAGCTAACTACCATTCGATAAACAAGGCGATTTCGATTAAAAAAACCGCACTCAAATCGGTTAATTAATTCAGGAGCTATGGTGCCACAGATGACAGGCAGACAGACAGACATCAAACTTACGACCCCTCTTTTTACATCGGGGGTTAAAAATGGACGGATCTAACAATTGCCAAACTTTAAAGAACAGCGATTTGGAATTTTCTTTATACGAATTCAAACAGTTTAGAATATTTTATATTTTGATTAGAAATAGAAAACAGTAATTAAAGCCACTTTGTTCTCTTATGATCTTTACTTAAATTTGATGTATTGTATAATTTTCCAAAAAATATTATGTCAAATAATATTATGTATAAATTACATATAATATTATTGTCGTATATTTTTTCTTTTACTTATACCTATTTTAAAAAATAATTAAAATTAAATTTCTATTGGCTTTAACCGTGTTTTATTATTTTGTTTTATGTCAATTATTATATATTATTAAAAATTAAATTAGCTTCACGCTGTATCCCGCACACAGCAGGGTAGGCAGAGGGAACCTAGTGTTAACACTCCGTTCCCCACTTTCTGCCGAATTTTGGAGGCATTGCGTGTTGGGTGGCAGAACTCAACGCCGCGCTTTGCCTCGACACCAGAGCGAAGAAATGGAAATATAAATTTAAGTAAATATTTCATCTCCTCGAGTGGGGATCGAACCCACAACCAGTCGATTTTACAGTCACACCCTGTGCCACTGCGCCACGACCGGCCTCACACGTATATATTATTAATAAGTGAAAAGCAAATATGAAGTTTAAATTACTTTGTACTTTATGAAGTACCTACTAATAAAATAATGTAGATCGTGTTTTTTTAATAAACAGTGGCTGTGAGTTCGATTTCTGCTTCGATTAACATAATTTAATTAAAATTATTTTCTGTTTGGTTAGACAGAAAACAGGGCATCAGGTTATTTATTCATTAATCTCTTTTCCAATATAATATCCAGTACTTGTGGAAGATGTATGAAGAAAAGTCTATATTTTTAATAAGAATCAGTAAAATTATTTCTATATTCTTGTGTATAGAATACTGTAATGTAAGTTACAATTTTTTTTTCTTTTTCTATTGAGATTATTACGATATAACATCGTTGTGAGCACAGTAGTTTCGAAAAATTTGAGACTCAATTTTTTAAAATTTAATAACTGCCATCTAGCTCGTATAGTTTCAACTAATCACATATTTAAATAAGTTGCGCTACATATTATACACGCTAGATGTCGCCTCAATGTTGGACAAGCAGCAATAAATACTTCTACAAAATTTGAGATTGAACAAAGAAATATGGTCAAGTGCATAGGCACAAAGTGTAAACGCGCGGTTGTGGGTTCGACCCCCACTGGAGGTAATGAAACATTTTTTTAAATTTATATTTCCATTTCTTCGCTCTGGTCAAGCCTCAACTCAACATGCAATGCCTCCAGAATTCGGCAGAAAGTGGGGAACGTGGTGTCTTAACACTAGGTTCCCTCTGCCTACCCTGCTGTGTGCGGGATACAACGTGAAGATGACGAAAAAATAATACTGGATATCCTTAACTGTTAATAAACTTAGCAAGTTTCAAATCTATAGCTGTAATAGATTCGGACAGTGTTTCAAAATATGTAAATACTGTAACTTGTTTAAAAAAAATTACAATGCCTAAAAAAGAAAGTAGTAGTATACTCTATAATTCATATAATATTCACATACCTTAATTAGGCTTTGCGTACTTGACATAGTTTGGGATAAAATTACGTTTAAAGTTTCGAGTTTACCGGCAGATTCGTTAGGGCGGCTTATTATGGGGATTGGTCATTTGCCAACTTCTTTTTTGTTACTTTGTGGAATATACACATGTGATGCCACGTATACATATTTGAAGTCACATCCACACATTTGATACCACGCCCACATATATGACCTCACATACACACATGTGATGTCACGTGTACATATATGACCTTCCATCCACACATGATCTCACATTTACACATATCGTCCCAAATACACACATAAAATTGCACATCTACATATGTAATCTCACATCCACACATGTACTTACGTGTGCTTGTTCGTCCACACATGTGTTTTCACGTCCACCCACATGATCTTACATTCACATAATTATATGATGTGCGTCCACATAAATATTTAAGCATGTGAAGGAATAAATTTTAATAATCGGTGGGCGAGATCGTCTCCAGCTTTAGAGATTTTTTTATACAAATTAAAACACAAAACACATATTTAATGTATTTTTTAATGAAATCAGATTTTATATTACATTTTTATAATAAATTACAATTAACTCAGACTGTTTTATTTTATCTTAACAGTCGCTTAAACTTTAGTTACACACATACACGACCATACATACATGCTTACATACTGATTACAGTAGTATATAGAATGTATATCGGTTTTAAAATCACTAACCATAAGTTTGGATAGATTTTTGTTATAGAATAAAGCAATTTTATCAAGTTTATTCATAAAGATCATTTGAATATTTAAATAAGAGAAATATTTAACGAATCTTAGAGACGATTATAAAAGAAAATATACAAATTAGAAATATTAAAACATTTCAACAAGTTTTTGTAAGTTAATTCGTAGTTAGTTTTAGTTTTTGACTTATTTTTTTTATAATTTACATGTTAGATTGAACAATTGGAAGATAACATGTGAAAATATTTCAATAAAAATCTAACTTTCAAAAAAAGATCTAAAATTGCAATACTCTATAACTTCAAAAGTTAGGTGTTTTAACAAAGGTTTTGGCATATAAGGAAGAACGTAATACATCATAATTACAATTAAAAGATATTCATTAAAGTAGACTTTAGTATCTAATATAATTAAATTCTAAAATTGGAAGTGATTAGGTATAAGATTTTTTTTATTAATAAAATTAAAAATATACAAAAAAGGCATACAGTCATTTTGACACTTTAAAAACGTATAGATAATTAATACTTAATGTAGACTAGACAGGAATCACAGATAAAAAATATTTAAAAAATGCGAATTAAAATCACAAGCCTTAGCTTATTAATAATTTTAAAAAAATATCACAAAAATATAGAGAGCCTCACAAACATATTTTAATCACAATAAATATATGGAACAGGTATTAAACTGGAATACTTGTAAATAAAAAAAGTCTAACAATACAATACAAAACAATAACTAAAAATAATATAACTAGTATAAACATGTTATAGCAAAAATAAAATATCAAATGCTTAGATCATAAATTTATATCAATTATATATATTTCAATAAAAAAAATTATTAAACCAACGTAGCTGGAGTTATACATATATCAAGGTCTTCGAGAAACTTCCATGAAGAATAATAAATATTTTGACATATTTGACAATAATTAATGTCATAATAAATACATTATTCAAATTAAAATAACTCAAATCATATAGAAATAAATTTATTTCTCTTTTCATTTCATCTCTCTGGTAATAAAACAAAGCGCAGCGATGAGTTCCGCCACTCATGACGCATTTTGAAAATTCAGAGAAAAGTGGGAAACGGCGTTTGTAGTGTTAACTAGGTTCTCTCTATCTTCCCTGCTATATGTGGGATACAGCGTGAAACTAAAAAACAAGAAAATCATTATTAAGTTTTCAATAACTCTAATCATAGTTTAAAACATATATTACTATAATAGGAGACATGATTTCAAATATCGTCTATAATATAAATAAACATTTTTTCAACAATTTATATTTAAAAAGAAATTTAATTTCTAAAATACGATTCCAAATCCATAATAACGCTTGAAGCAATAAAATTTTTACCAAAACATTTTTAATTTTTTCTTATTATATACATTTATACGAATTTCCATTTCTTTTATTAATATATTATATATAATTACATATATTATAATTTTATTAACAATTTCAATCAATAAATTCGTATTGAAAACAATTTTAGTGTATTATGGAAAAAGAAAAATAATTTAAAAAAAAATTGTACATAAATTGCTTCAGGTTTATGGGGGAATTCCCTTTTCATATTATAATCGATCAAGTATCGTTATAAAATATTTAAAATTAATTGCTTTCGATAATAGATAAATAATAAATTACTTGTATCCCAAGTTTATTTTTTGCGAATGTAGAATATAAATAATATTTACATTATTATCTTTTATATTTAAATTAAATAAAAACGTTACAATATCAATTTATACTAACATATTGATAAAATAAAAATGTCCGAAACATTTGCCTTTTTTAGCAATTTAATGCACATATTCAAAATGGAAGTTCTGTTTTAAATCTATTTAGATTTATTTTTCATTTTATTTAAATCCATTGTACATATATATTTTTAAAGTACTAACTTTTTTTTTTATTTTGAAAATAAATAACATAATAAATAT
Organism: Heliconius telesiphe telesiphe; assembly: GCA_018249795.1. NCBI lineage: Eukaryota > Metazoa > Arthropoda > Insecta > Lepidoptera > Nymphalidae > Heliconius > Heliconius telesiphe. The sequence continues at coordinate 22,344 of DWLH01000154.1, read as the reverse complement.
GAAATTCTTATCTTTTATTTCCAATCGTTTTGGCACTTAAATAAAATTATTAAAATTCGTAATTTTATTATTATAGAATATATTATTTCTAGATTCCTCTCAAAGGGATTTTGTCACAATAGTTTTTTAAATTTGAAATTATCAACTAACTTATAAAAAAAAATAAGTTTCTTTGGCACAATTTTCATATAACATGAGATTCATGTACTAAATCAACATAAAGAAACTATAAATAAATATAAATTCATATAAACAACAATAAATGAATGTAAAATAATACTGACAATTTACAAGTAGTAGTTTCAATATACCGAGTATTAAGAACAAAATCTTCCCAACAATTTAGGGTTTCTCACACTTAGGGCCATCTTTAAATTATGTCACACGTTAAAGGTGGGAAGACGAAATTTTGTTTCGTCACATTTTGAAACATAAAAGAAACTTCAGCTTTATTGGAGAACTCCATTTTAACTTATGATTTTAAATTGTGATCGATAAAACAAGTATCGATATAAAATATTTAAAACCACCTGTTTAATAATTAAGTTAGAGGCCATCCATAAATTAAGTCACATATTGAAGGCGCGTACGAAGTGTGATATTGTTTGACAAAAGGCCCCACCTTTCTTCCTTTCCTGGGTTCCTAAATTTCATAACATCACATTTCAAAATAAGTTTGAAAACATGGAATTTAGATAAACAAAACAATTTTCAAACTTCTGTTCATATTACTAACAGAGACAGACACAAAACTTAATGTAATAATTTCTAGGTTAACAATTGCAAAATATGAGACGTCCCCGTATGGGAGGTCTCATAGATATAACCAAAGATAAGTGCAAAGTAGGGACCAAAAATCATAAAATTCGCATGACATAATTTATAAATGAGCCTTTTACGAAATAAAAAAAATGATAGAAACATTTATTTTTATATAAGTCATCGTGTGTGAGAACACCCTAAATTCGCGAAGCATCTATATTACAATATCTACAAACGCCAAGCTTAATGAAGTTAGAATAAAAAAGCAACTACCCGCCTAATGTGTAAAAGCTAACGAATCGAGATTACGCAAAAATTCGCACTTTTCGTTGAATGGAGTCGCATCAAAATTGGTACTTTCGATATGAAATATGTAAACAAATTTTAATCGTTTTTTAAATTACTTGATTTTGAATCAGAAATTTTTTGTCATAGTCATTCATCTCTTATTATTTCTTAGATTTAGAGTTGGACTATATTTCAAATTTTATATAAAGTCATCTTATATTAAAAAGAAAAATTAAAATGGAAGAAATATAAAAAAGACCTCGAATACAGAATCGATCGAATTCGATTATTATTCTGAATTCGATCTAATCTAAAACCATTAATTAATTTGTGAAACAATTATTCAAAATATAATATAAAAAATAAATTTATTAAAATCTTTGTAAAATAAAATTCAGATTAAATTATGATTTAGATAATTATAAAACACATATATTTTAAGCACTTGAAAGACGTGACGCCATTCAACGTACGATTTAAGTCTTTTTTTATATTAATTGGCCCTTTTTAGACTAACCTAAACAATAACCTAAATACTCGCCCGATGCGGTGGCAGACTGACAGACAGTATATCATTCACAAAATACTCCTGTTCATCATCATCAGGCAAATAATATCCGTAGCTACCATCATTCGATATTTGGTCATAAGTCGATTTAAAATCACACGTAAACTCCTCCCAATTCTGATTAATCGATTTTCTTCTCTTAGCGAACAAAATCGATCCATCGAATGCGTATTCGTCGTCGAAGTGCAACACTGCGTCGTCGTAGAAGTAATTTTCTACACGTTTATTGTGAGTATTTCTCGCTATATTCTTCATTAATTTCTTTTTGGCGTAACTCGATTTTTCGGAATCGTAATCGTCCACTAACGGGTCGTTGCTTCGATTCTCATTTCTTATGTTCATCGAGTATAAAGAACTGTGTGGGCTTTCTTTGTTTAGGCTATTCGAATAGGGATTTAGATATCGATTATTGGCAAGCTCGAAACTATTCATTCCTTTACGCAATTGCTCTCGTCTTTTGGCGACGATTTCTCTAAAATCTTCGGGGTCTATTTGGAATTCATTTGTCTTCGCATTCATGTATAGATATCCAGAGGCGGAGTTCAATCTCAGTGATTGCGAACGGTTTTTCGATGATGATTTTTCTATGTAACGAGGTATGTTGCCTAGCTCTCGATAGTTTCTTGCTCTAATTTGTTTTATGTTTGTTGGTACTGGTGATAGAGGGTCACGGTAGGGGATCGATCTGTAATAGGAAAAAAATAGGTTACTATATATATAATTTTTATTATATTTAGAATTTTTATTTCGCAAAATTAATATTAAAATCTATTACACAGAAAACTAATTGAATATGGTTATAAAATTAGAGCCACAATGATCCACCAGAGTATTCACGGTTTATTAATATAAAATGATTACAACTATACAGGTGGAAGTGTCAGCACCACTTTAAATGAAAACATAGTTAAAACTACTCCATAAAAGTCATAAATACAATTATAAAAAATTCTTTTCCCAAAAATTAAAAAGTGATTTTTTCAAACAAAATAAATAATAAAATTGTCGTTTTAAAATAAAACGCCATTTGTCAAGAACGACGCACGCACTCATAAACCTATCAAAGAGAAACCGCCGCATACGCCTCATTCCGAAATCGAGTCGTAGGTAGACGTAGGTATTGGCGGCAGTTCAAAGTTGATTAACCTTTAGTAGCATTTTTATAGTAGTATGCGTTTACGTTATTCGCATCTTTACGTAACTGCGTCACACGAAATACAGGTATGGATAATCATCGTGAAATGAAAAAAAAATCCTACGTCTAAACTGTTGAGTTATCTTGATTAATTTCTTTAGGTATGGGTTTGAAATATTTTACTCTCCACCCTGTATATACATTTATACCATTGAGACGATCGTGACATAGTGGCGTTTTGTCTGACTGTAAACGTGTCGATTGTAGGTTCGATCCCCACTGGGGGGAACTTTTCATTGCCTTGAAGTAGTAATATAAAATGCGTCTCGAATTAGAGAGATAAGCAGAGAGCGAAGTATTTTAACACTATGTTCACAGCCTGCTTAGTTATATACATAAACTAAAGCTAAAATAATATATACATTTATTTATTGTGTAATTTCAATTTGGTGTGAAATAAATAGTTTTTGTCATATATGTTTCAAATATATCAATACAAACAATCTGGATGGCCTCGAACATTCCAGGGATGCCAGATTCTCCCGCGTGTTCTTCCGGCCGTATTCCACCATCGTGAGTTTTACAAATGTACTGCATGCGATATCACTCTCACCCTCACTTGGGTTCCTGGGTCAGTTCGACTATCCAATATGCTAGTTCAATCTAGATATTTTTTTAAGAGGTGAATCAATAAAGTCCTTAAAAACTGGTAACGTCATTGATGGTTCCTTTAGTACTATCAATGTTTATGAACAATGATAATCACTTAACATCAGGTGATCTGCTAGCTCGTTTACCTGGTTTATTAAAATTTTGTATATTAAAATAAAATTGACTTACTTGTTTGGTCCGAAACAGCTACACGAACAACTGCATACACTGGGAGGATACTCCTCATCTACATATAAAGGAACGATTGCGGTATCGCCTGCAAATAATTTATATACATTTAAATTAATAATTTACAATTTTTACATGACATCTTAACACTAAGGATAATGTATAAACGAGACTGAAACGATTCCATACATTTTTGGGCCCAGAATGTAAAGAGATGAAAATGGTATGATTTAATAGATTTAGGTACATCATTCCCTCCTTGAAAACTATATAAATTTTGGCAATCTGAGAGCTAAGTTATTAGAGATTTGATAAAAGTGAGGTTAAGTTCGCAGCACAATTTCTTGAACATCAACTTCTACAAAATAGATGATTACGGAGTTGTTTAAGTTGTTTATTATTTATAAATAAAACACATTTTAATGAATATTTTATTCTCCTTCTATTATTATTAAAATGTCATCTAAGAAGTGTGCAGATGGAACTAAATTATTTTGGTACCTAGTCCAACTAAGGTACCATATAATACTCATAACATGAGCACAGCAGCCTACAATACAATTACAGTATTTCATAGCAATAGCTTTCCTTCCTCTACGAGAGCTATCAACTAAAATGTAACAGAAATATGTTTTCCTGCTTATATGTCGAGATTGTATCCGACCTCTAAGTAACCAGGTGGTGGTGGTTTTCATCGTCTAAAGGTCGTCGGACTAGGGTATTGCAGTGTCCAATCCAGCGTGGCGGTCGTTAGATCCAAAAGATTTCGCAGTCCAGTGAGGAAGCGAGGTTCGTACAAAGTAGGCAGAGTCAAAATCCGTGAAGAACAAAGCAGTAGTCGTTGAAAATATCAAACGTAATGAGAGAAGCAAAAAATCATTAAACAAGATGTCACTGTCAATCAGCTCACATCTCTCATTTAAAATATGATTTATTTTAATCGGTTATGGATCTAAAACTTATTTTTTTCATTTTTCTCCACTTCCAGATTCTCAATTAAATAATTATTTTCTATTCTAAAAATAAAAAAAATGTAATTTTTTAAGACCACATCTCAACTCTTTACGTTTTGGCCTAAAAGTTTCAGTCTCCTATATGAAACAGATTAATGTTTGTGAGGCCGGTCGTGGCGCAGGGGCACAAAGTGTGACTGTAAAATCGACTGGTTGTGGGTTAGATCCCCACTTGAGGAAGTGAAATATTAATTTACATTTATATTGTCATTTCTTCGCTCTGGTGTCGAGGCAAAGCGCGGCGTTGAGTTCCGCCACTCAGCACGCAATACCTCCAGAATTCGGCGGAAAGTGGGGAACGGAGTGTTCCAGTTCAGAACACTAGGTTCCCTTTGCCTACCCTGCTGTGTGCGGGATACAGCGTGAAGCAGATTTAATTTGATTTATGTTTTTAATTTAATGTTCGTTACCAGAACTGTATTCTGAGGAGGTGATATTTTTCTGTAAAACTAACTAACTAACAGTGTTATGAGACCAACATTCTTATTTGAATGAGTTTATTTTCTAAATATTATTTCTAGTAACAAGGCAAAGCGCAGCGAAGTATCTCTCATCTCGACACACAATGACTAGGCAGTACATTGAAAACTAAAGTGTCTTAGCCTAAGGTTCTCACTGCCAACCCTGCTGATATGCGGGATACAGCGTGAAGTTATAACAAATCCCTCACCAGGTCTAACAAGTCTGGAGGGAGCGGGCAGGCGGGTACCGCGCGCGACCCCCCGCAGCACTGCGCCGTCCGCCGTTATCACGTCACCTTCCAATCTCACCGCTACTTGTTGTGCCTAACGGAAAAAATATTTTAAATTACTATAAAAGGTTATAAGATCTTTAACTTTCGCGATTTTGACAAACTCTTCACTTAAATTCTTTAAACTGACGTTTCGAACACTTATCGCGTTTTCAAAAGTTATTATTAACGAATTTAATTTAAAATACTATAAAATTGTATTCAATATGGTGTTTTGAATGTTAGGTAAGGAGAAGATTTAGGTTAACCATTGACAACACAATATTTATGATGCTGGAGCAAGGGCAAGTTAGGGCATGAAAACACTCAAAAAAACATGTATGAAGAGGTTAATGACAGAAAATGAAGAGAAAGTGGTAAGTATAACACCTTAGATTATTTTATTGACAAATTTGAATTTTTTTGGAGTTAATTTAAAATAAAAGCCCTCAAGAGTACTCAACGACTAGGCATCATTAGTGCACAAGCACTCGTTATACTCAAGGACACATCACTACTAGTGCAAACGCGCTAAAAGCACCAGCTCAAGCTCAAGAACGCACCAGCACTAGCACACACAAGACTCAGAGCACTCAAGGACGCACTAGTACTAGTACACATACTTAAAAATGCATAAGCACTGATGGCCCCGCTGGCCTCTACAGCAGGAGGACGATTACTCTGTCCTAGAACATCGCAAGTTCGTTGCCGCGTGAGCTAAGCAAACATTTAGACAGATAAGACAATTTTAGCTCCCTCTACTCCTTTAATAGTCGGTGGGAACATTTTTTGTTTTAATTATGCTAGTAACAAACTGAAATGTAGCATTGAGCTACCCGCCACTTAACACGCTATATCTCGAAAATTGAACGACAAATGTCACTAGGCTGTCAGTTGCAGCAGGATAGAGCGTGAAATTAACTAAAAAAAAAATTTATCACCTGTTCAGCCTGTTGCTGATCCCGTTTCTCGTCCTCCGTGTTCATTGTAACAAATCTCAATACTAACAAGTTAAGACACGCCGCCACTATAGCCAGACCAAATAATATAAATATTAGTGCAAACATCACGTATGACGGTTTTCTGTTCAGCGCGTTATCCTTTTGTAAAGCTACCATGTCACCGAAACCTGGGGAAGGAAGTTTAAATTTAAAAATATATTTGTATTGCAGTAGGAAATGGTAATTAAGTACTTTTTAGAAAAGTCCGGTCCTGGATGGTTTACAAGAGGCGTAGGTTCAAATCCCGTTACGTTAAAAAAATTATATGTTACATTTTTCAATGTAATATACTCAATGTGTTTGAATAACTTTATAGACTGAAGAAATTGTGTATATTCTTCTATAATTGTTAAACACTAATTGATTATTCTGAGTATAAGCTTTACAAATGAAGTAAGAAAAACTATCATCAAATTGATTCCTTTGATTAATTAATTTATTAATTTTACAAATTATTTAAATAAATTAAATAATTTGTAAAATTAAGTAGCTTGATATATTTATTTGATTTAATTAAAAAAAACTTTTTTTAAATTGCTACTTTTACGACACGTACAACAAACAGTAAATTTTGTATTTGTTTTTTACAATTTCGAATTTTCGAAACCTAAAACGAAATTGGCAGGTTTATTACTTTAAGCCGACAAAGTTACGATATTTCATAAAAAAAAATAAAGTAAATTTAAAATCTTTTTAGGCCCAATGTGAACCAAACCATAAGATTTTAAATTTAAATACTTTGTATTTAATATTTTTTAACCAAAAGACCCATCAAACCCATCAAATTCAAAATTTCCATACAAAATCACTCCAAATTAGTAGTCAAGATAATAAAACAATAGATACTATCAAAGTAATTTTATTTTTCCTCAAATTTGGAGTATACACTATATAGTAAAATATAGAGGAGAGGAGAGTCACTACCCGAGGTATCCTATGTATATCTAGTAACTACATATATTAATCTCCCCTTTTTCACTGAATGTGACGGAATAACAAGGAAAGATTTCTCGAAATCTCTATAGTTGTAAGACGAAGACTTCTTTCCAAAAAACTAAAAACACTTACCAATTGTAGTCAAAGTGATAAAACAATAGTAAACACTATCAAAATAGCTCCATCCCTCAAATTTTGAGAAAGCGGCCGCACCACCCGCTATGGTGAGAGAGGAGAGGGTGGTCACTACACATATGAGATCCACTTCGGAGGCATTCGTTTGCTGGCAGTTCATCGCGCGTTTTATTGATTTTATTATTACACTGAAAGAAATGTACAATTCTTGCATAAAAATATAATTAAAAAAAAATTTGCAATTGTAATTTACTATTTTATTATTCTAGATACTTTTTTCCTCTAATAGATCTAGATAAATCTCTTCCTTTTTTAATTGCCGCTATTAAGACATGGGGGGAGTGCAATTTAATACTTTACTCGTTTACAAATTGCCAATTGAGAGAAAATATTAGTATATATTATTTTATTTATTATTGAAATTTATAATATAATATATATTTTATTTATCTTATTCAAATAAGATTATTTATTTTATTTATCTTTTTATTTTATTTATCTTATTCAATTATTCGAGCCCGCACTTTAATAATCGAAAACACTACATCTATTTTTCAAATACATATAGTACGGTCGCCGAGTCGTGGCCACCCTGGAGTAGCTGTAGATGCAGCACAGATTTTTTCTTACTTTTGATAATTTTTTTGCCATATGACCAATGCGCAAAAGTTCAGAAAGCCCAACGCCAACGTCATGGCGGCCATGCCTCTTCTAAATAAATTTGAAAAACTACACAAACCTGCTCAATCTATTAACACGTTCACCAATACTCTGGAACATAATGAGTCCTAAAGGTATTCCCACAATGGCGTAGAACATTGTGAACAACTTGCCACCTATCGTTGCTGGAGTTGAATGCCCGTAGCCTGTGGGATAAGACAACATATTATTAAGGCTGATCACGTGCGAGTTGGGCTCGCCCACCGGCATGAGGACCGAATAATACTGAAATTGATACGGAACCCTTTCCGTATCAATTTCAGGATTATTCGCCAACGGTAAGTACAAATTGTTAAAAGTCGAGAAAGTTAAGTTAAGTAAGCGGTCGCATGAAATGAAGTACAATTATAAGTTTTCAAGTAGTTTTATCCATTATATAAATTTACACATTTCGGATTTTTTTCTTTGTTTTTATTTTTGTACTGCAAGTTGTCACTTCTTGTCAAATTTCGTAACTGTAGGTCTTGTAGTTGTCTGTAGACAACCATACCATATAGATTTTGATTATCCGGCGAATAAATTCGACAAACTTAAGTCACTTTTCAGAACTTTTCCTTTATTTGTATTGTAAACCAAATTTCCTGCCTCTACATACCCTATAGCTTTTGGTTAAAAGTACCCTATAGATATTGATTATGCAGTGACTTTCATACAAAATACTACAAAAACGGCGCATTAATGCTTATCTTTTGAATGCGTTAACATAGAAGCTTGATTATTATTGAGCTAAACATTTAATATTAATTTCAGTTCGACCGCAATCTCGAGATAAATGGTCTTGACAGACGAAGAACCAAGTGATTCTATAAAGGTTCCGTTTTTTTTTCTTTTTAAGATACACAACCCTAAAAAAATGAGATCATCGAGTAGGATCAGTATCGTTTCGCTGTAACCCATTGTACCTGTCAGAATTACCTCAAACACGCAGACTATGTCATGTCATAGTATAGCTGTTAGTCATTGCTATTTGTCAAAAGTATCAAAAGTATATAGTGTCACGACATATATGTGCATACAAAGTAAAAAACAGATTTCAAAAACCTCACCAATAGTGGTAAGTACAGTGGTAGCATAATAAAACGCGCCAGTGAACTTCCACTGTTGCCCCGCCTTATGCGGCTCCGACTTGAGGACCACTGTCTCCATTACACGAAAATCCTCTTCTGATATATTATATTTGCTTATTATCATGCCTTCGATAGCTGAAATTAATAGAAAATATTTTAAATATCTATATTTTAAACCAAAATTTAATATTAGTTTCAAATACTCTTAGAAGAAGTCGTTGTGTAACCGCGACGTTCGTAGGTTCGGTTCAAACTTATAGGGATTATTCATTTTAATTTCTTCGCTTCGTTTTGGTAGCGAGACATCACGGCGTTGAGTTTCGCTACTCAACACGTAAAGTCTTAACACTAGTTTTCCTCCGTCTACCCCGTTAGGTATATGCAAAATACAGCGTGAAGCTAAAAAAATTCTACAGGAATGATTACAATAGGATTTCCCAACTTTTCTATTGAGGCCCCTTAACTTTTCTAATACATGTAATAAACGCACACTATTAAATATATATATTTTATTTCTATTAAAATTTACACTCATAGATTTTTGTTTCTTTTTTAAATTATTAAATAGATTTAATATATTTTATTGGCCACTTGGAAAGAATATAATCAAAACTGAGAACAATCCTAAAATCAAGTCTGCGCAGCATCTACAGCTAAAAAAAAACAGAAAGAGAAGGAGGTAGGCAGAAGGAGAACCTAGTGTTAAGAAACTCCGTTCCTCACTTTCCGCAAAATTTTTGGAGGCATTGCGTGTTGAGTGGCAGAACTCAACGCCGCGCTTAGCCTCGACACCAGAGCGAAAAAAATGAAAATAAAAATTTAAATTAATACTTCATTTCCTCGAGCGGGAATCTAACCAACAACCAGTCGCGTTTACAGTCACACTTTGTACCCCTGCGCCACGACTGGCCTCGGCCACGATTATTAGGGAACATAACATATTTTCAATAAAATATACAAATATATGCCGAGTGGGGTTTAACCCTGTATTTAATATGTATACAGTCAGCCAGTTCCATAATGTGAAATCACCGTGGCACATTGAGGCACAATTTGACTGTAAGCGGGGTGATTGTGGGTTCAATCCCCACTACGGGGGAGTGAATTTTTATCTTTCCATTATGGTAAACAAAGTTCCGCCACTGTGTATTGATACAGTCTCGAATTGATCGATTGTCTTTGATCCAAAATATTTCCTCGGTTTAAAGTGTAAACCTAATAACAGCCTATTAAGCAAATTCTCAGAAAACCCAAAAAACTATATGCATGTCATCAGAAGATATTTATGATCACGGAAATCGATTTGTATTCTCTACTATTTGTTTTTTTACACTTTTATTGTTATAAGAAACGTACGAGTAGATAACAAGAAAAAACGGATTTAGTAGGTTTACACTCAAAGCCGACGTTATATAGGCGGCAAACAGCATGTTGATGAACCAAATACATTGCATGTTGATGTGGCAGAACTCAATAAAGCCTAAAGCTAAAAAAAATTAAATAGAATAAATAAAATGAAAGACTAACTGAAAAGACCCTAGTTACCCAAGTTGACTATTTTTAAATACAGTTTGATATTTTTAGACCCCTACGTCATCTAATATTAGATCTCCTTCAACTTAATCTGTTTCAATTTATTAACTTAGTGTGAGAATAACCACTATAATGGTTTTTTTTTAACTTCACGCTTTATCCTGCATATGGCAAGTTGGGCAGAGTGAACCTGGGAATCTACAGCTAGGCTAGTTTTAAGACACTCAGTTCTCATCAAGACACTTCCTGCCTGCCCACTTTCCGCCGGATTCTCGAGGCATTCTGCATATTGAGTGGTGGTACTCAACATTGCCAGAGTTGCCTCGTTAACAGTGTGAGGAAATGAAAATGTCAAACATCTTATTTCACCTAGTGAAAATAAAACCCACAACCATTGTATATAGTCACGCAATTTTTTTTATATTCACATCTTATTTCTCATATAGGTACTCTCGTAACATTATTCTCTATTTTCAAAGTGTTCTTGTTACATGGCATTTGCCAAAGCAATGAAAAGAAATATTCCTCCGGTTGGGGTTTGACTAATAACCAATACATCCATCATTAGTTATGTTTATCATGAATAATTACATTATTAATATAAAAAATATAGAACATTGGCCTTTTTGACAAAAAGATGTCAGTTAAAAATGTATGTGAATAGAGTGTATTAACTATAGGTTGTCTCAGTCTACACTGCTTTATGCAATAGAAATAGGAAGTCTAAATATAGAATAGAAAAGCAATATTGTAAAACTAAAGTTATTTAGTAAGTGGGCGAGACATCTATTGTGTATACTCCACCACAATGGAGCAATGGGGCAGCAACCTACTGTAAATGCAAGGTTGTGGATTCGATTCCACTTGAGTTCATCCCTATTCATATCTGTTCAGATAGTCCACCATTGAGGTCTGACAAAGTGTTTTGAATTCTGGTAGAAAGTACAAAATGGATAGTCTTAGTTAGGTACTTTCTGCCTACCCTGCTGTATGTGGAATAAAGCATGAAACTACAATAAAAAGTATACAAGACAGGTAAGTAGATACAAATGGAAAAAGAAATACCTTGTAAAACCTCAAATCTGTTTCTCTCAGTTGTAGACTCGAGCGCGTCAAACACAGCGGCACCAACCAACAGATAAGTAAATGTGCACACAATTAACGATAGAGTGCGAACATTTTGCTTCTTCATTACTGACTATATCCACACTTAGGGCTTAAGGCCCACATCCACCCGTCTATAGTCAAGCTAATCCCATAATAAATCTCACAATATTTCCATATTAAGTAACCATAATAACTTCATTATTAAATACAAGTTACACTAATGTTATAATACTGGAAGTTTTTAAAGGTAAAATTTTTTGGCTTATTTTTAATTCTAACATATTAAGCAAGATCCTATTCTAGGATAGTTGAGAAATGATATTTATTAAATGAAATTCTGCTATTGATAAATTGATCCCTCAAAGGAAGTTGTTCCATTCACACTTTTATGATTTACTTATATTTACATCTCTTATGTATCATTTATATATTCAGTTTTCACTTATCTGTAATAAATATACAAAAAATAAAAAATGTAAAAAACGGTATATAAATAATACAAATGGATAAATGGACTTTGTAATTATTTGATGCAAATTTTAAAAAAATCTATATATTTTTTATTTCCACTAGGTACTTGGCATTTTCGTATAAAAAATATATTATGCCAATTAACATGTTAAATGTTCATACATTAGAGTGAACATTATTAATTCTAGTTAAGCAAATGTCAAAGCAAATATACATACAAAGTAAAACAAAGGACTCACCATTTTTCAGTAACAAAATTTAATGTAAATCGTCTACAGAACTTGGAATGGTAATTCTGCATCGCGAAAGAATATTTATAAATATTTAATTAGCTGCAAAGCTACATCCTAAAAATAACATAGCGCTGTCCGCATTCGTTTCCAATAGGTCAATCCACAAGGCTCCGTAAGTGGGTCAAATATTATGACGATTATATCACATAAAAACAATCCGGCATAACACTAGCTAGTTACTTCCTTTAGCCGCATAAACAAACATTTATCACTTGCAAATGATAAGCAAAGGTAAAATTAATTATTTTTAAATTAGTCTATGCGGTATTTGTTCCTGTCACACCTGCTTCTCTTGTCCTGCTCAAATTATATGCACTCGCCCCACAAAGACATTTATTCATCTCGGTATCATCTTGACGATAAATTAAAGGTTTTATTTAATAGCATTTCATTGAATAAAAATAATAGAAAACAATAATTCCTGCTAGCAGATCCTGCACTTCCTAGATAGAGCTGTTGGGTGGCCAGTGCTGAAAATATTGGTTCCTGAAATGAAGAACTGCATTTTTGAGAGTTGCAAGGATAAAAAATATAATAATATATAAAAGTAAAAAATATTTTTATAAAATATCGAAAATAAATTAAGACAATTGAATGGAATAAATATAATTGTAAAATATTATTTTAATGGTTTATTTTCAAAATAATAATATAAGTGGACAGAAGATGTCTCTGTAGGCATATAGATACCTTTTTGGCGCTTTATTACTTATTTCTAAACGTAATTTGTATTTTTTTTAATAGATGGCGCTTTAGTAAAAAAATAAAACAGAAATTTTAAATTATAAATTTCGAATATTGCTTTCAGCTTTTTACTACGACGAAATACTAATCACTTGACTTTGTTAATTATTATCCTTGTGAAGTATATAAATGGTCTAAAAATTTTATTTATATAATTCTTATCAATATATTAGACTAGTACCTATTAAAAAAACTTAAGTGTTAGTAGCGTTATAATATTTAAAACAACGTTTAATTAAGTATAGGTACCTACGTTTAAACATTAAAGTAAAATTTGGAAAAATAAAGAAATATTATAAATTTTAATTGTCTTTTATTTTAAATAGTTTCCATTGCCTAATACTTTTTATGAATACTTAGATATAGTCCAAATAGGGCCAGACCTATATTATTTTAGCAAAGTTGAAATTTTGAGAATTTTAGCCTAATGTGTAGTTAAGACGATATGCGTACTCACTATATTGAAAGTACCGTAATAATAATATTATATGTAAAATTTAGGCCTACAAGTATAACGTACCTAGTTTGCCTCAATTTTATTTTTAAAATTGAGGTAAACTACGTTATACTCGCAAGTCTAAATTTTACAATTAATATTATTATTACTATTTATTTTACGCCAGACGTCCTAAAGATTTTTACCTTTAGGACGTCTGGAGGAAGTAAAGGCCCACGTACAGGATTTGACAATAACAAATATTCAATTTGTGCATTATTCTTACAAACATATATAAATACGAGCGTTTCCATTTTTAGGTAAGCGTGGATGTTATGTACCTTTAGTTGGTCCTCTGAAAGGACCCAACTTTCAAGTTAGTGAGTACATGTGTGAGACTTATATATAATTAAGCTGGTATGTACCAGCTTAATTACATATTAAGTCTAACAATCCTCAAAATTTCAGCTTTGCTAAAATGACGTAGGTCTGGGGGCCCTGGGATCGCAGTCTAATATGTTTAGTACATTTAATACAAAATCCATCTAACAAAATTGTATTAAAATTAATTATTATCAATTTAACTTTCTATGGAAACCAAGCATAAAACTTTTCATATTACAGCCCTATTGAGGGCAAGCGGCCCATGAAGGGAAAGCTAGTAGGGCCCGCTTTCTCGCGACCAGAGACTAGTGATAGGTCATAGATATATCTAGGCTAAACGGATGGACTGGATACGCTTATACTTGTAATATAATATTGCTGTGGACGTGTCGGCTGTATGAAACAGAACCAGTGCGTATGTCGCGGCGCCATCTTTGGAAAAGTAATAAATATTAATGACTGATGAATTTGGCGCCGTTAATTATTTTAAATATTCTTATTGATAATAATTGTAACGCATCTTTTTAGCAATGAAAAATACTTTTAAGAAGTTAATTGTGCGCGAAGTAACAGTATTTGTGCCATAAAAAGCTGTAAAAATTAATTAGATCTAGATCCCAGCCCCGCCAGACCTACGTCATTTTAGCAAAGCTGAATTTTTTAGCATTATTAGTCCAATATGTAGTGACGACGGTATGCATACTCACTAACTTGAAAGTGGGGACCTTTCAGAGGTAGCTCAGACTAGAAGTACCTAAAAACCATGCCCACCTACGTTAAAGTAGCAAGGCTCGTATTTTAGTATGTTATTAAGAATATTGTAAAAAATATATATTCATTATTGCCAGACCCCTTACGTGGGCCTTTAGTCCCGCCAGACGCCCTAAAGGTTGTTTAAAATTGAGGCAAACTACGTCATAGTAGCAAGGCTAAATTTTACATATATTATTTAAGGTACTATTTCGAGACCCATTATAAGCTGCCAGACCAATCCGATGGGCCAATCATCCTCCCAGACGCGATAAATCTTCCATGGGAGTGAGGACAAAATACTCCATGTGTGTTTAGCGTGTTTTCTATATAGTCTGTGATCGCGTTGTCAAAGTTGACAAGACAAATTACTAATGTGAGAAATAAAATATTAGTATATTGTAAATAAATGTATGGGAATAAATTATAATGGCAAATATATAAAAATTTCATCAATTCTCAAAAGACTTAAAATACGCATGTATGCGTATTACAGTATAGATAACCTTAAAAAATAATACATTTTTCCAAAAAATTACATAAAAAATATGAAGTAAATATACATATAGTTTAGGCGGCCGAAACTACGTGGGCCTGTTTGCTTAGTAAATAAAGTTATAATGGTGGGCATGGTGTTTAGGTACTTTTAGTTTGAGATACCTCTGAAAGGTCCCCACTTTCAAGTTAGTGAGTACGCATACCGTCCTCACTACTTATTGGACTAATAAGGCTAAAAATTCCAGCTTTGCTAAAATGACGTAGGTCTGGCGGGGCTGGGATCTTGGGGTATAAGACTATTTATTATTTCTCGAGTTGAGTTCTGCCACTCAACACGCAATGCCTCCAGAATTCGGCAGAAAGTGGGGAACGGAGTATCTTAACACTAAGTTCCCTCTGCCTACCCTGCTGTGTGCGGAATACAGCGTGAAGCTTATTTGATTTTTAATTTAAGATTTCAAATTTCTATAAGCACCCAGTAATCATCGTTTAAAAACTTTAGGTAAAATTGTACATTTATTTGTCCCATAAGATAAGTACAAAATCACGTCAGCATCTTTATAGTAATAAAACAATAATTTTGTAGATGATATGATTTGTATCAAATATATTACAATAATTTCTGAACGCAATATCTATAATATCACAGTGACATGGCATATATGGATTAAAATCTTATTATTCACATTATATTCCACATATAGGATAGGCAGAGGCAATCTACCATCAAGATACTCCGCTCTCTAATTACTTACCTACTTACCTACCGCTCAATTTTCGAAACACTGACTTATAGAACTCAACACCGCGTTTTGTCTTGTTACCAGAGCGAGCAAATAGAAATAGTTCATTCCCCTTTGTAACAATTGAACCCACAACCATCGCGCTTACAGTCAGAAAGCGGTGCTGCTGCGCCACGACGGCCTAAAAGCTGTTAAACGGTAAATAATACATTATGTATTTAATATTAAAGTATATAAAAAAATCTTAATTCGTAATTAAACATCAGTGTAAGCCATTTGTCGTAATAAGATGCAAAGTGCTTGACGCAAGTGGAAGAACGACTAGACCTTTCTCTCAAGTTCTGGGTCATACGGCTTTATGTAATGTTTATTATTTATATATTTGACAGTTTGTTGCTAACCAATTTTTATTAAAGAACGGAGAAGATTTGTAATTTAGTTTTTTTTTTAAATAATTTTTCATTCTTTTAAACAATATATTTTATTGAGTAGGTAGAATTTAGATGGTTGAAATTTACATACTTTATGTATACCTAGTCGTAAAAAAATATCAATGAGGCCATCACGGCGCAGGCGCATAAACGTGCGACTGTTGTGGATTCGATTCCCACTCAGGGCAATGAATATTTAATATTCACGTTTCCTCGCTCTAGTAACGCGGTAAAAGCGCGGTATTGAGTCCCGCCACTTATCTCATTATTCCTTCTTGAGTCGGATTTAGTGAGGAACGGAAGTGTTTTAATGGCGAATGTCTTAACTTTGGACCCAAAGTGTTACTTTAAGGAGCCTCTTTAAAACGCTCCGAGCTCCTCTCCCTCTATATGAGGCTTCCGTACCTTTTAAGGAAAAAAAGGAACCCTATTAGATCCCTTTGTTGTCCGTATGTCT
The DNA here is from genome assembly GCA_018249795.1 of Heliconius telesiphe telesiphe. Taxonomy (NCBI): domain Eukaryota; kingdom Metazoa; phylum Arthropoda; class Insecta; order Lepidoptera; family Nymphalidae; genus Heliconius; species Heliconius telesiphe. The sequence goes on along the minus strand of DWLH01000154.1, from coordinate 5,302 downwards.
GTCTGTCTGTCAACAGCCTTTATTTTAAGAACGCTTCGAGATATCGAGTTGAAATTCAAACCATATACTCAGATCTACGGTCCCATGGTTTCCTGAAAAAAATCTACATTTATTAAAAAAAGATATAAATAAATAAATCAAATAAATCAGCTTCACGCTGTATCCCACGCACAGCAGGGTAGGTAGAGGGAACCTAGTGTTAAGACACTCCGTTCCCCACTTTCTGCCGAATTCTGGACTGGACTGGTCGAACGCCGCGCTTTGCCTCGACACCAGAGCGAAGAAATGGAAATATACATTTAAATAAATATTTCATATCCTCGAGTGGGGATCGAACTCACAACCAGTCGGTTTTACAGTCACAATTTGCGCCACGACTGGCCTCTTAAAAAAGATATGACCGTTAGCATCGCAAAAAACGCGTATTTCGATACTACAAAGGGAATCAAAATTAATAGGGTACTGCCGAGTGACCTAGATTTATAAAATTTGGCAGCTACAGGTAGTACTAGTGTGAAAACTATAAATTTGTGACTAAATCCTAAAAAATAACAGCCTTAAAAGGGGACAAAATTTGATATTAAACCCGCTAGTTCAAGTGAGGTTTCAAATGAAATGGCTCTGGCTAAGCTAAGAGACCTTCAATTTTTGTACGAACCCTCGGTGGGAGAACTCGAATCGTGCTTGTTATTTATTTCGTTTTGTTAACAGAAAGTCTATAATTCGCATATTATACATATACGAGAATGCAAAGTTAAAAATAAAATTTTGTATTACTATACAAAATTAGATAAATATTTTATTGCATTTTTTTAAAAACATTTACCTTTTAATTAAAAATAAATAAATAAACAGGTTTATTATATATTTCTATTTAATATAAGTAAACCAACTGTTATATAGTAGTATAGAGAATATAAAACTTCACGCTTTAACGCTAATGGACGAATACATAAGAGAGGGGGGGTCATACCTTTCTCTCAAGTTCTGGGTCAAGCCGGTTTATGTAAGAGCTTATTATTTGACTCATTATTTAAAAATATTCAATATTTAGACATTATACTTATAAATAATCATTATCATAATTAACGTATTTGCATACATTATAACCGTTTTGAATATGTAGGTACAGTTAATTTTTTTTACCGTTGCCAATAACCGATAAAAATAGTTTTATCTTATAGAAAAACTAATTTTTTTGCTTTAAAATGTTTAATTTCATTTCGTTTCATGGAGAAATAAGGCATGTTATAATTTGGTTTATTTACATAGGTATTTTTCTAAAACTTAATATTCATATATGCATGTAGAGATTATTATTTTTCATTTAAATCAAGTGTATTCCAGCTTAGAGAATTGAAAATCTCTCTATCTATTACATGGTCCATTTGTAGGCTATAGTATATCATAGTAAGCGTTTCAATGTAGCCCATCCTACCTGTGGTCCATTACCAGGGTTACCTTGGGTTAGAATATCATCCCATTTGCCTACGGGGGCGAAATCGTAGATGAAAGCTAGTTGTTAATAGGAATATTTTTATTAAAAAAAAATGAATTATGCATACATAAAATCGCTTATACATACATATATTACAAGTAGAGGCCTAGACCTTTCTCTCAATTTGTAGGTCAAGTCGGTTTATGTAAGATCGTTATTATGTTTATATTCGGCTGTTCGTGTACTTTACCGGTATCTGAATATTATTAGAATATCTTACAGCGGTATTTGCTAATTTTACAGTTATGAAAGATGTTTTTATATTTCTTATAATTTAAGAGCTGTTTAGTATGAAACATGGGGGGTTTATGCTATATAACATGGGTAATATACGTTTGATAAACAAAATAACAGAAAAAAAACAACTTTGATATCTATAGACTAGAACTCTATACTATTCTTTGAATACTCCATAAATTTGCAACTACGTTTTGAAATATCCATTTTGTATCTACAACTTAATTTAACAAGTATCTACTGCCATGACAAGTTATCTTGAACTAGACTTGTACAAGGCATATTTACTGCTAACAATATATCTTTATAACGCTCCTCTATAATTTGATGGATTATCAGACTGTAATTCTAGTTCAGAACCACGAGAACCTTCCATAGGCCCTTTCACTAAGAGAAAACCGAGAAAAGTGGAACTAGCATTCAATGAAGTCATACTTCGCAATACTTAGTGTAATGGCGTAGCGAACTAGCGACCTTTACCGGCTAAGATAAAAGAAAAGATAAGTTTAAAAAAAAAAAAAATGATTTCTAATTAATTTGTCTAATGGAACTTACTTATCCTGCAAAATATTCAGTACATATAGTATGTACAAAATCATGTTCAAATCATGTACAAAAAGTATGTTCTAAACGAAAGTAATGATTAATTTAAATTAAAGTGTTTAATTTAAAACCATTTATTAAGAAATTGTATTTGTGATAATATAGATAATTAACGCTTGATTACTATATTTTTTTAATGAATACCTATAATTACAGTTTTTTTTATCTACAAAATCATAGAAATTTATAATTTTGTCTATAAAATAACTAGCTTCTAGATCCATCATATCAATCGTTCATTTTAATTGCCTGTTCCGTTTAATTCAGCCATCAGACATTATGTATCTGTGCCCATTTCACCTAGCCGAACACCTTTCTTTACCCACACCACAAACTATTACTTTAACTTTGTGTGCGTTTGTGTATATACTGTGTAGAGATAGATGCAACTGTGTGAGTGAAAGTACTGTACGTCACACTTTCGCAGAGTTACGTCTGTGTGCGTGTTGCGTATACGCACGCAATGCCAATGCCAGGTTACGCGTACGGAAAGCTTCGCTAATATTACATGACCGGAAAATTTGCCGGTAGGAAATGATGTTATACTTTTTTTTTTTGTAATGTCCTAAACGACAGTAAAACTATGCAGTTAATGTTTTATGTAACGCAAAGGCAGTTTTTCTTTAAATGGCAGCGTTTTGTTTGTAAAATTTGTTGAAGTGCAACAAATTATCGTGATTATTAAATAGGATGTCGATTTATAAATAGATAAAATTGGAAATTTTCTTTTATTGTATTATATAATTATATTAAATCATTGTTTTAAAATGATATTTTGGAGTGGTTAATTGTAAATTCGGTAACTTAAAATATAAAATTAAATATTTTCTATAGTTGGATTTGAACGTAGAATCTACCTTCCCGTTCAGTCTGACAATTTATTAATAAACGTCATAGTTAAATAGTTATTCATAAAAAAATATGTTTCATTAAAATTAAAACGCCATTAAAACATAAGTCATATCGTTTATACGATAGATTTTCTTTGCCTTAGGGATACGATGGTGATTAGAAATTACAATAGATAATTGATTATTGCAATAACTATGCAAATATCTAATAGTGTATATGCAAGAAATAGTTCTCACTTTAGTAGATATATAATTCTCTTTTTGTGAAACATCATTTTGATTTTCCTTCGTGTTCCATATACAGATAATTAAAATATGAGTGATGAAGAAGGAATTACTACTTTCAGGAGAAATTATTTGTAGTAACTAAGTGGCACTGTTTATTATAGCACATGCTGCAAATTTGCTTTTGGAAAAAAAAATTAATTATAAATTAGATAAAAATTCGCATAATAGTATTATTATTATTATTTTTTTCTTTTACTCTGGAAAGTTAAACTTTATTTATATCTCATATGAAAGTTTAAGATTTTCTACATACATACCTAAATCATTACTCTATGCAAATTTTATTCCAATCATCAAACATTGTTTCCGTTCACTCATACTAAAGTCAATTGTTACAGGATGTAATTACACCTTATCGAGTTTTACGTGACAGCTCCAAGTAATTATCATTTTATTAATTATTAATTATGATAGCCTAAGTCCGCTGCAGTGCCGTTGCAGTGAAAGCTGCCTATAAGCTAGATGCATGTAGTGCGATTGAGACGTTTTGAATGTTGTAGATATAACAATTTTAGAAGGACTTCTTTTACATTTGAATCGATTGAAATAAAACAAACACTAAATATATATTAAGAAAATCATTCTAAAATAAACTACATTTAAATCAGTTAAGCCGCATGAGGGACAGTTTTAGTGAATACATAAATTCAACTAATACGTGGATAAAAATCGTCGTCGTTTAAAATTGTTCACAAAATTTAAGCTACGCCTGTTTAAGTAACTGTTCCTGTAATAATATTATTATATAAACTTGAACATCATCAGTCCCAAGACTAGTGCACTAGAGTCTCAAGTATTCCTAGTTGTTAGTTATTACAGCTGAGATCTTAGCCGGGGAAAGTGAGCTTCCACTCGATTACTCGTATCGGCGGTACTGATATGAATATTATTTATCTGTCGTCTTTGACACTTGTGCCTAGACTAAATTGATTATACCTAAGTGAGCTAGAGAAATAAATACAATGTATAAATATTAAAGCAATAATTTTTTTATTACAAATATTAACTTTGTCTCCATTTTGAGTTGAACATAATTCGTAGAAACTAATAAAAATAAATAAAAGTAACAAAATTCTTAAATAAATGAATTTCTAATAATAAGCCCTAAAAATCAACATTCAGTGGCTGTATACATTCTATCATTAGCCCCAAACAAAAAAGTTCGTCTGTATCTATGGCACTAACGGTAAAGGTTAAAGTGGCATAATGAAAACAATGGTAAAAAAAAACCGTCCCAAATTCAACTAATTTCCCACACGTAACAGTGCAGAGGACATCGAGCGCAGGCCGTTATAGCACTGACCCACATTTGCTTACATTTCGCTGAGATCGCGCGCCAGTTCTGTTACTAACCTTATTGTGGTAATCGCCATGTTGCTAGTACATTGCTTGGCCAACAAAATATATGAAATTATTAGTAATTATTCGTTTATAATGTTATTAAAATAAATTTTGATTTACTATAATATTTAATACAATAATTTGTTATGTTATAATATCAATTATTGAATTAATAATTATAGATAAGCCTAAAAACGTTGTTTATTTGACAAAAAAAAGTATATATAGATATTTTCATTTTTAGCAAGCAATGGAACGAATGTAACAGTAAAATATTATTTTAATGAATAAAACGCTAATAAACGTCGGCTGGCCGGTGTAAATCTGCCGCGCTTTCTGATTTTGACGAGAAATTATAGTTTATATCGCAGTTTCAAAGTCACGTACCAACTTAATGGAGTGTTACGTAGGATGTAGCAATTATATATTATGCGGTTGTTAGGGTTTGTGGCATCATTATATATTTATAATAATAATCTGTTAA
>DWLH01000153.1:0-31132 GCA_018249795.1 Heliconius telesiphe telesiphe | reverse complement strand
TGCGCTGGGCGCCCAGCCCGCCCGCCGCGCCGCCCGCCTGCTGCCCGCGCGCCGCGCGCTGCCTCAGCGACGGCACCTGCCACTACAAGGGAGTTGCGTGAGTACTCGTTAGATGAAGGCCAGTGCCTCACGGATGAGTGCTACTGTGGGACTCACCGATGATTCCGATCCTACCCACTAAAACCCAGTGGAAACCCTCTCCACCAAAATGAGACGCCACAGGATCGCTCGCGCTACAATGCCTCGGTGGAAGCCCTCCTATTGCGGGCCACACCTTCAGGGTACCCTGGGGTTTCTCCTAGGGCACCCGCAGCCTCGATGACTTGCAGGAGGATCACCCTGACCCTCCCGCAATAGCTATTCTAGGCTAAGGAGAGTTGGAAATGCGCATACTGCCTTCTCCTACTCCCTGGTCGACGACGAAGCGGGTCTCGGTTTTAAAAATGTATCATTTTCGTTTAGCAAATCGTAGCTGTTAATGCATTGTGTTAAATGCATTTCTTTCAATTCGTGAGGAACCCATGTAACGAGTTGTTAAACATAACCAAGTTGTTTTAAGTAATTTCCAATGCATGTATGTGATACATGAAGCTTCTCAGCAATCTCACGTGTTGTACTGTGACGATCCGAGTCGATTATTGCTTTGATTAGGGCGTCATCAACTTCAACTGGACGACCAGAGCGTTTTTCATCTTTGAGAGAAAAATCATCAGAACGAAATTTGGAAAACCAATTTTGACACTACCGTTCTTTAAAGGATTTATCACCGCGCGCACACTTTTTATGAGCTTGCGATGCGTTTTTCCCTTTGTGTAAATAAAAAAGCAAAATATGATGAAAATGTTCTTTTGATTTTCCTTTTTCAACGGACGCCAAACGAGAACTACGCAACTGATCAAATAACTTTTTTTACTGATTTACAGCTGAATTGCCAACTATCAAATAACAAAAAGTTTTTCACATTTCTATTACGTCTGCAAACCTAAAAATTCAACTGAAACCATCTATGAGTGAAATCCGCAATTACTTAGTTGCCGTTGCAGTTAAAAATAATTTCTTAAATGTATTTATTTAATACATTTAAGAAATATCAAATTATACAAAATACATAAACAATAACCAGATGAATTTAAATTAAATAAATTTAAATACTCACTGTGGCTCAATCTTCAGAGATGCACATGTATCATCGCAGACTTGTTATAGGGTTTTTAAAGGACAACATTTTTGATTTTATATGCTTGATAAACGCCAAGTAAATGTTCAGGAAGCTCATTTTCGGACATCTTTTTTTTAAAACAACAAAATTTGTAGAAAGAATAAAAAGTGAGAAAAAAAGTAGCCTATGTACATTCTAAGACCCACAAGTATCTCTAAAGGTAATTTTATCACAATCAGATCGGCGGTTTGGCCATGATTACGGCACAGACCGACAGACAGACAGTTGATTTCGAATTTATAATATAAGTTTGGTTAAGCAATAGGCTTGAAGGGGTAAGCATTGCTTTTTTTTCTGACAGTTTTCTTTTTCTTATGGTGATAAATTTGATGTGTAGGTGATGACGTAGATTTGGTAATTGGAAGTGATATTTGTGGGTAAACTCCAATTCGAAGTAACATTGTCTTTTAGTTATGAATTAATGAATACAATAAAATGAAATAATAGAAGATGTTATAATATCACAAAATCCGTTGTTTATCTGATTTCTTTCAAATTTGCGAATGATAAGCTACTCGACGAAATAGCTACTCATTTATACTTAACGCTGTAAGTTGGTTCGACTCGCATTTGAGCAGTTTTATTTGACACAGCATACCGAACTGGAGTGAAGTGCCTATCTCGCTGACTGGCTGCGAGCAACACTGCTTCTGCGAGAACGGCGAGCTGGACTGCCAGGCGGCGTGCGCGCCGCTGCCCGCGCTGCCGCCGCAGCAGCTGCGCTGTGCGCCGCCCGCGCGCCCCGCGCCCGTCAACGCCTCCGACGACGACTGCTGCCAGGTGTGGGGCTGCGTGCCGCACGGTGAGTGCTGGGCTAGGGCGCTTGGACGAACAAGCGGGTTCGACTCCTGTCATATTTTTTTATACATTTAGCAATACTAATCTAAGTGAAATTATCAATGATCATCATCATCCAATTAGCAAGTTTTTGTTTTTTTAAGTTGACTTGTCATTGCATTAATATCATACATATACGAAAAATAAATAATTTCATTCATCTTAAGTTTAAACTAGTTCTCTATAATTGTGTAATATGAAATCTTACTTACATATTAGAAATGCTTAGTCAGCAACATTTTTGTTTATAGCATCTTGCAGAAACAGTTAATATTTTAGTATAATTCGCTTTTTTTACATTTTATGGTATAAATTTATTTGCAATATAAGCCTACTATTATTATGAATGCTTTTTCCAGTGAACGAGCCCTCAGCAAGTATATAAATGATTTTCATTTCATTGCATGTATCATCATCACACATTATTGCTTGCAGCTGGGAACATGAACGCCACTTATCAGACCTATACGCCGACACGATCTCAGACTGTGAACTATGTGACACCCATCACTCCCGCCCCGTCAAACGTCAATACATTCCTCCCCACTCCTCCCACTACAACAAAAATAACTGAATTTTACGGACGTTTTACTCCTATTAAAACTGGCCTCCCAAAATATTTTAAAACTTTAACTATGAATGATACATCCAAAACTGAAAATATGTTTCCTAAGCATTTTCTGGGTGATAACATAACTGTGTTTACTCCAGAAGATATTGACGCTCCATACAAAATTATTCATCCCGAACCACCTTTTGTAGTTAACAGTATGGAGGAGAACTCTGCAGGATCAACCAATTCAGCTAAACCTTCATCTTCTAACTCATTCGTAAACACTTATATGAATTCTTATATCCTTAATCACGATAAACGCTTACAAAACCCTAAACCATTTAATATTCGCGTGTCTGATGATAAATTACACGACGTCGTTGGACAATCTCAATATGGTAAAGATAGCAAACTGACCGCTTTGAATTCTCACGACGCTTTTGTCAAACAAATGAACGGCGATACATCTGTTGAGAGAATGCCGTTACCTCAATATAAGAACATAAATTATTTTAGTCCTTTTGTCGATAAAACTGACATATCTCCACAAAGTTACTTTGAACCTGCATTTGAATTCAATAAGACAAAATCATCTCCGACGTACAAAAATCTTCACCACCAAATTATTCACAATATTCCTACCAAGCACATCGCCGTAGTAAAAAATAAAGACTTGAAAGCCAAACCAACAGACTTAAAAACAGTTTGGGCCAAAAATCCTCAAACGCAACTTCTTGTTAAAGAACCCAATCCCTATGAAACAGTTCTATTAAAAGCTGTACCTCCAATAGGAAACGACGAAAAATTGATTTACTCACCCTTGACCATCCCAAAAGTTCCCACGAGAACATACTCATCCCTCGATCTGGAACACCTCCTCAATCAAATGGAATTAGAATCGGACACAAATAAAAATATTGGACGATCGGCGGATAAAAGCCACGGTACAATAACGGCAGGTCAGTGACCTTGCCTAAAATCTTTTTATGGCCTTAATACTTCCGACAGACATCGACTTTCTTTGGTGACCGACTCTACGCTCATAACAGTAATTAACTAACCGCAACAACCATTGCACACCGCTTTTTCATACTACTAACACAATTAACTAACTTAAACTAGTATAGTTAACTCTTAACTATATATCTATTGTTTTAATTTTTTTCTCTTTGTTTTATTGTTTATTATCTGTTTTTGATAAAGTAAATGCTCGACCTATACATTAATGTACAATACAAAAAGAGAAAGTAATAGTAAGGTAATTTGACTCAAAACAAACATATGTACATACACATATCACTTGTTTAAACAATAAGAATTTGTCATATATTAAAAACTTTGTTTTTAGAAAAATATTGTTTTTAGTCTTATTTATTTTTAAAATGATTGAGCAAATGATATATATATATATGTCAAATCAAATCATCTTCACGCTGTATCCCAAACACAGTAGTGTAGGCAAAGGGAATCTAGTGTTAAGACACTCCGTTCCCCACTTTCCGAGTCGCCACTTCCAAATTTTGGAGGCATTGCGTGTTGAGTGGTGGAACTCAACGCCGCGCTTTGCCTCACACACTTGAGCTAAAGAATGTAAAATTAAATATAAAATTAAATAAATATTTCATTTCCTCGAGTGGGGACCCAACCCACAACACTTCATGCCTCTACACCACGACTGGCCTCATATACATAATATGTAGATTATTCAAAGGAATATCTTATGATAGTTTAACTGAGGCCAGTCGTGGTGCAGGGACACAAGCGCTCGACTATTCGCTCTACGTTTATAGAAACGTGACAGGTAGTGGTTTCGATTCCCACTCGAGCAAATTAAATGTTTTATATTTTCATTTCTTTGCTCTGGTGTTTAGGCAAAACCACGATGTTGAGTTCTGCCACTCAACATGTAATGCCTCTAGAATTCAGAAAAAAATGGGAAACGGAAGTGTTTTAATGGGAACAGAGTGTCTAAACATTATTTTCCCATGTTCCCCCTGCCTATCCTGGCACCTAGGTTTTTAACCTGAATGGCTAAATCTGCATGTCAGGTCTCTTAGTATACAATATATGAAATCATTGTTTTTGGCTGCTCTAATCTTTAACCTTGGAGTGACTTGTTTATCTAATTTTCATCTACAGAATATAAGAAATAATAAACGTTTATACAATATATCATATTATGTAATAAACAAAATTGCAGGTCACATGCCACCAGGTATACCGAACATACCGCCACAAACGCAGCCGCCGTTCCTTCCAACAGTTCCTACAAACGACCGCTACCCTGAAGATACTGACTACGAACAAAATAACATCCATCGTCCAATGAGTCCTCTGGACCCTATCCCTGGCCTTCCTCCAGGTCTACCCATACCCAATTATGGTGGACATGATGATAATAAGAAGTTACAAGTGCTATCACTTCAAGCGGATTCGCCCACAAGTATTAAAATGTTATTCGGCCTACCGCCAGTGCTAGTCGGGCTTCGTGGTAGTGTGGACTTGAGATACACGGATACCGCGTAAGTTGTTTTATTTTATATTTTTAAAAATATATATATTTAATAATCAATATTATTTTTATATTTTTTAAAGGAAAATAATTTATGAAAAATTAATGATACAATAAAATACCCCATACAATGGGGATGATAAGATTTTTAGATTTTCGAAATTTTTCCATATTTTAAATAATTATAATCTACAGTTTAAAAAACAACTGTATTTTAGACACCTAAGAAAAGAATTACTAATAATTAAAAAACAGTCAAATAGCCTATTGTATCAACTGACACGAATGCCACCTCGGACTACCTGTGACCAAAGGGTAAATTAAAGTTGGGTTGTTGGGTTTCTAAAATGTATTTTCTACAGTACATAATAATTTATCCGTTTAAAGACTTCATTTAAAAAAATCTTTATTATTTATTTTATATTTTATGAGGCTGTCATGCCACAGGAGCACCACAAGCTGTTGACTGTAACTGTGACGATCGTGGGTTCGATTACTGAAACTAAAAAAAAATCGTCCGTCCGTTCCCCGTGTATCTTAACAGTTAACACTAAGTTTAATTTGCCTACCTTGCGATGTGCGGGATTCAGCGTGAAGCTGAAAAAAAGAATGATTTATCATTTTACTTTTAATGGCATGAACTCCTTAATAATTTTCAGAGACGAAGACATAACGCAATGGTACTCTCAGGTGTTTGCGCCAGCGGATGAGATTTTGACGACGCCTCGTCTAGAGTTCAGACTGACCGGACTGAAGCCTTCCACGACTTACAAGATACGAGGCAAGCTCTACTTACACAACTTACCTGTTGAACCTGAAAGTGAGATTTACACGTTGCGTACACAGGACATGCCTACTGTAAGTATTTATTGTGAAATTTTATTTATTAGCTTGACTTTGTATTCCGCACACAACAGGGTCAGAGGGAACAAAATGATAAGACACTCCGTTTCCCACTTACCGCCGAATTTTTGGAGGCAATCAACACCTTGAGTGGCGGCACTCAACGCCGGGCTTTTGCCTTGGTGCCAGAGCGAAGAAGTAAAAATGTTAAGAAGTAATAATTCAATCCCTCGAGTGGGGATCAAACCCATAATCGCCACTTTTCAGTCAGCAATGTTGCCAGCAATGGCAACACGCATGGGCAGACTCGACCGGATCATTACCACCCCCGGCATTTAGAACCGGCGTGAAGTAGTGGCTTTATGCCACTGCGTTTCGCATCAGGTAATGCCGGGCTCCGGCGCCCAACACACCTTAAAGGCCGGCAACGCACCTGTAGCTCCTCTGGTGTTGCACGGGGTCGTGGGCGGCGGTAGTCACTTACCATCAGGTGACCCGCACGCTCGTTTGCCTATCTATATCCATAAAAAAAAAAGAAAAAAAAAGTCACATCAGTTTTTTTTAAATATTTTATATGTGATTTTTTATATGTCATTTGTCGTTAAAAAGTTTGATGGTAAACACATCGGTTATGGGATCGACCCCATTCGGAATTGTGAATTATTTACTCTAACTACCCTAATATATTTGGAAAAAGTAAGATGAAATTAAAAAATATATTTTTTAATTGCATTTAAACATTATAACTATTTAGGTTACACCACCAGAAGAAAAACGCAAGAAAATCGATAGCAAGTTAACAGTGGTGGAGGTCAACGACACCACTGCGTACTTGAGCTGGCGACACTTCACTGAGGATGAGCTGCAGTACATCGATAGTGTACAAGTCAGGTTAGTCAATATATGTTTTTTGTCATTTCTAAGGGATATTTTTTATGTCAGATGAAATGAAAAAGTAATTTTAATAAATTATGTTCTTAATTAAAAATAAAACTGCCTATAATATAGTAGATCTGTTCCGAAATTTTAAAGTTTCTGCTGTTTTTCCATTAATTTAACTTAAATTTTAATTGAAAATTAAGCTAATCTTTATACTTGGGTTTTAATATGCTCGATATCAGTGTAAATATTTTATGAAGTATTTTTTTAATTTTATATATACGCTTCACGCTGTATCCCGCATGGAGAAGTGTAGGCAGATGAAATTTATTATTAAAATATTCCGTTCCCCACTTTCCATCGAATTTAGGAGATATTGCGTGTTGAATGTGCACGCTCCCCCTCCACAGATACCGTCCCGTGGGCACGCCCATCTACAGCACGACGGAGCTGCTGCACCACAGCCGCGGCGGCGCGCTGCTGGCCGAGCTGCGCGCGCATAGCCGCTACGAGGCCGCGCTGGTGCTGGCGCCGCCGCCGCGCGCCGCCCGCGAGCTCTACGACCCCACCGCCGTGCACTTCACCACCCTGCCCTATCTCGGTACGTTCCGCATCTCTTTAATTATATGTTTACAGTAAGTGCTTATATTATAATATATTTTTTTGGTTAAATTCATTTCATAAATGGTTACATGCATGGGCGTAGGTAGAGAGGGGGCTGCGTGGACCGTGTCCATTCCAAAATACTACCCCAGAAATGATATTTACAACAAAAATGGCCCCGAAAAAATTACAAAAGACAAACATTATATATATGTATAAGCTAAAATATCATTATACGGTATCTCTTTATTTTATTCAGTTTGTACAATGTAATTTCTCTTATGATTAACTTAAAAACGAATTGAAACAATATTCTCCCTAAATAGTTTAAATGATTAAATAACACAATGATATCATCAGACCCGTACAACTTCTCGGTGAGCGTGTCGGCGGCGGCGGTGGGCGCGACGGCGGCGCGGCTGGCGTGGCGCGGCGCGCCGGCGCCGGCGGGGCGCTGGGTGCGCGTGTACCGCGCCGCGCACTCCTGCCGCGGCGCCGAGACCGACACCTTCAAGCTGGCCGACCGGGACGGGCCTAATAGCATCACGCTGACGGGCTTGGAGCCTGATTCCAAGTTAGTACTAGATTTATAAATATCAACGGGGTCAATAACCATTACAGCTGTATAGTTCTCGTGGTCGGTTTGCGTGTACTACTTCGCATACTACCATGGACCTGAAACTGACACTTTCAAACCAACAAGTCGATTAGCTATTAACCTTTACGTTAAGGATTGTCTTCTTCCTGGCATTAATTCTGGCTGTTGCCAAGATCTACCTTCCTACTCAGCCTACTCCACTTTGCATCTTTAGCGTCTTCCAAGGGCATCGGGGAGGTCTTACTCCAGAGACAGACATAGCAAAGCACTTCCATTCGGGATAGTTCCTAGGTCGACGGGCAACATGACTGGAGCTTATCCACTACGTCACGGACTCCAATATCTCGAACGAACGTTTTACGTATATCCGTCAGACCGCGTTACGCCGCACATCCAAGGCCAAGAACTCGCCTGCCCGCCGCAACGATTGCCGACTGAGCTCGATTCCAAGCATCGTGAGCAGTAAATCGAAAGATTATGACTTTTCACCTCTGCCAGGAAATCGGTCTACATCGGTCCATTCAGGAACCACCGCCGTCAGGCTTTCGCCGTGACCCTTCAAGTCCCCTCCAATTAAAACCACTTCGGTACCACTATACCGTCATAGCAAATAGAACCTCTCCATTCTGCTCCCAAACCCTTTGTGAGGAGAGACCAAGGCGAGTTGGACAGAGAGAAAAGGGGGGATATCTAGAATGGAAAGGTGGGAAAATGGGGGGAGAATCAAGACAAGGCACCACCACTTTTATGTGCTGGATGGTGGTATAACAAGTGGTTGCTCGAGGATCCTATGTCGTGTACCCACCCGTATGTTCAAGAACAAATATCGGACAGATAGATATGAGGGCCCCTCTGGATCTTTTCGTTAACGATTGTAACCTATATAACTCTCTCATTCGAAGTGATAGAAATAAAAAATCTATTTCATTTTATAAGTCCAAAATAATATTTATTAATTTTATTTTATTTCAGATGCCGCGTGTGGTTGGAACTGTTCCTCACGAACGGCAAAGTGAAAACTAGTAATGTTTTAGATATACATACAAAATCATTGGATTCCGAAGAGCCTATTGACAGTAAGTGATTTTATATTATAACTTATTTTGAATGGGTCTATTTGTATTGGAACACAAGCTTAAAAATTAGTTAATTTTGTTACGATATATACAAAGTTAAATATTATATTAGTGACCTGTTTGTGGCATCGCCCGCTTATAGCAATTTTGTTAAACTAAATATTGATATGAAAACTTTCAATATTGGTACAATAGTGAAAATTTTATTTAAATTGGTAAACCTGTTTTGGAGATTAGTTTGCACAGATTCATAGACAACCTGTCAGAATGACAAAAAAAATAAAATTCATTGGTTTCGGTTTGGTTAGAATTTTTTTTATATGTATAGAATATATTAATTATATTTTTTTAGCTTTAAATTGTATTTCACACGTAGCAGGGTATGAAGAGGGAGCCTGGGAACAATGTATTTAGACATCTTCGTTCTTCATTTTTCGCTATCTTCTTGAGGTATTGCGTGTTGAGTAGCGGAACTCAACGTCGCGTTTTGCCTCTTTACCAGAGCGAAGAAACTACAATATAAAATAATTACTTTCCTCCAACCCACACGCACTACAAACGCGCCGTGCTTGCAGACACGATAGAGGCGTCGTCGGTGCGGCGCGGCGGCGGTGGTGGCGGTGGTGGCGACTACTACAGCGCGCTGGTGGCGACGGGCGCGGTGGCGGCGCTGGCCGCGCTGGCCGCCGTGCTGCTGCTGCTCGTGCTGCTGCGCCGCCACCGCCCGCGCTCCGTGGCCATCACCTGTGAGTACACGTGCTACCAATGCCTATATGCGTACTAGGTGTCAATGAGTTACACCAACACATCAACATCCTACTATAACAATTACGGCTTTTTATGCGCGTACTCGTGCAGATAATAATAGCTTTTGTTTCATCAAAATTGGGCCAGGATATCCAAAATTACAACGTGGCAAAGTTTCATCGCTTTTTATAATTTGCATTCCGTTGAGACGCGACCTGACGTCCGTCCGTTAACCGCGGATGCCATACTTTAATGTTTAATATCTCAATCATTTGGTGTGACCCATTAGTTAAGTTTTAGTAGTGCAATAATAATCTTGTGCCGTGTGATCCCAGCCTAGAATAGGATCATCCTGGTACTGGTGGTGTCGTAAGAGGCGACTAAAATACGTGTGGTAGAGTCACGTCGCCAGCAATGGCAACACGCATGGGCAGACTCGACCGGATCATTACCACCCCCGGCATCTAAAACCGGCGTGAAGTAGTGGCTTTATGCCACTGCGTTTCGCATCAGGTAATGTCGGGCTCCGGCGCCCAACACACCTTAAAGGCCGGCAACGCACCTGTAGCTCCTCTGGTGTTGCACGGGGTCGTGGGCGGCGGTAGTCACTTACCATCAGGTGACCTGAACGCTCGTTTGCCTTGTCTTTTTCAAAAAAAAAATCTATAAATATGTCCTACTCTTACTTTCGAGTCCGACTCGAATTTGACTGGTTTTTTTATTTATTACGTTCCAGCGGTACCGTCAGCGCCCCGCGAGTCATCTCTGCCGCCTTACGACAACCCCGCGTACAAATTAGAACTGCAACAGGAGACTATGAGTATGTATTTTCTTATATATTATTAGTTATGTAACTTTAATTAATTGTAGCACAGTAGTTGTAGGTTCGATTTCTACTCAGAAAACATGTTTAACTGTATAGTATTTTAGTTCGTTAAATTTAGTAGGACATACTTTAGTATAGGGAGGACTCCCTTATCCAATCGCCGAGTAAACTGAATCCACAAAGATTATATATTTATAAGATGAACTATCTCAACTGTACTATGCTAGCGTCGCAATAATAATTTTCTTAAAATTTCTTAAAATTGTTATGCATTCTATACTATTAAAATTCTTTTTTATTGTTACTTTTAAAAATAAATCAGCTTCACACTGTATCCCGCGCACAGCAGGGTAGGCAGAGGGAACCTTGTGTTAAGACACTCCATACCCCACTTTTCACCAAGTTCTGGAGGCATTGCGTGTTGAGTGGCGGAACTCAACACCGCGCTTTGCCTCGACACCAGAGCGAAGAAAAATAAATATGTAATTTCCTCGAGTGCGGATCGAACCCACAACCAGTCGATTTTACAGTCACACTTAGTGCCCCTGCGCCACGACTGGCCTCATGTTACTTTTATTATTCAAATGTTCATTTTACGATAATTATTTTCAGATCTTTGACAGTTAAGCTCCCGTGGACACCAAAATGGCGTCAACGGGATTCCAGAACGCAACGGGGACACGCAAAATGGCCGCCCCTACAACGAAATGGCCGTTTAATGAACAAAATAATATACATATAATACATGACAAAGATAATTTATTCACATATTACACAGCTTTGTAATAATTAGTTTTTACAATTATTAATATATATTTTATCGATTTTGGTACAATTTTACATTTAATGATTATTGATTCAATCGTTAGGCCGTTGAGGCGCAGCGGCACAGGGTCTGTGCGCGCGACTGCTATGACCTCCATTCGGCGGATTGGATTAATTTTATTTTCTGGCTTTGATTATAAAAGAAAGAGCAGCGTTGAGTTCTGCCACTCTACACGCAATGTCTCGAACATTGGACGGTGCGTGGGGAACGGAGTGGCTTACCCATATCAATCAAAGACAAAAGTAGACAGGGGGTCTACCCTGCTATATGCGGGATACAGCGTGAAACTAAAAAAAAACATTTCAGGTGGCTTTTTCAAATGTTGTTGATTTTGTAAACAGTTTGGTGTTTCAATCACTCTAAGCGATATCGGTTAAAGCATATATATTTTATCGCATAATAATAATAATAATATTAAATAAACTTTAAACTTTTAATTACTGTGCCTTAAAATGCAGACTGAAAATAAAAAAAATAACAATGAAAATTTTCTAAGAATTTTATGTAGTCTTCACTGTGACATATTTGATTATGTCAAAGTCAAAATCAAATACAATTTGTTTTATTATATCAATGTCAAATATAATATATAAAACTGTCAAATCTATGTAATTTATGTTTAGCTTTAAAAAAATGTCAAATTAATAAAAACTTTCAAGAAAAATATATAAATACAAAATATTTTTTAAGTAAAACTTAATTTTCAGTAAAACTCATAAACGTGTCTTATTACACAATTTTGTATAACCAATATGAACATCGACCTATTTATACCATTTTAATATAAACAAAAAAGGCATTTTTAATAAAAAAAAAAACAAGGTATAATAAGCGTGCCTTATAAGTTTATATGGTTATATGAACATAATGTATTTGTATATAGTGTGTATAGTATTATATTAACGATAGCTATACATAAATCTAAGCTTACTATAAGACTGCTGTTCACTTTGTGCTCAGAATTCACTTGTTAATTTGGGGTTATTCTATTTCAATGTTATATATACATATATAGAGGAAATGTGAATAGAAAACGACGCAAATAATGTTAGTTTTTTGTTAGTTATGTAACTAATAAAATATAAATACTCACCGCACTCTGAAATAAATAATATTATATTAATGAATATACTCTCGTGGCATAGTCCCAACTGTGTGTGCTGAGTGTGCACGAAGGAAGGGCTTCAATTCCAATCAGGAAAGCTTTAAGTTTCACCACTCACCACGAAACAGAAAACAAAAATATATTTCAGGCCATTTCGTGTTCACCTAATTTTGAGTCCTTCTTGACGCAGTCAAACAGCGTCAGAGTAAACGCGAGAGTTGTGGGCTCAATCCTCAAGCGGAATATGAAGAAAGTATAAAAAAATAAATAATTTAATGACCACTAAAGTAAATGTGACTTAAGAATAACCCGTTTATTTCATATAAATTGATTAGTTACCTAGTTGAATAACTTCTGTGTAGCAGTTTTATATATTGTTAATAAAAAAAAGTATTCAATAAAGTTGTTATAATAATTTCTTATGTGCTGCTGTTTTATTTTGATTTTCTTATAGGTTGCTGAAAATGAGGAAAATCAGTCAAGGTCAAGTATAACAAAATTATATTGCTAAGGGACTGCTTAAAACGAGGAAATGTCAGCCTTTTGGTTGTTTAAAATATGTATATATTTATTTAACATTTTAAAGTGTTATTCTCACACTAAGGAACTATTAAAGTATTAAACGTAGCGGAATTCGAACCCGCGCCTCTTAAACATCTCCCGAGCTCTTTAGCCAATAAGTTTGATAAAAACCTTTGGTAAATTCCTTGTACTTTTCAAATGTACATAATATAGAATTTTTGTGCTTTTAAAATCTTAAGTAAAAACAATTGGTTTCCTACTAGAGAAGTCAAAGGGAAAGGATGAGCGATTAGAAAAACTTTGTTTAATTCAAATACAACACCAAATCACATTATATTTTCTATAATAGTACAATAATAGATTTCTTTTTTTATATGTGTTAGCTTATAATATGTTGTT
Organism: Heliconius telesiphe telesiphe; assembly: GCA_018249795.1. Taxonomy (NCBI): domain Eukaryota; kingdom Metazoa; phylum Arthropoda; class Insecta; order Lepidoptera; family Nymphalidae; genus Heliconius; species Heliconius telesiphe. Next base: position 17,587 of record DWLH01000153.1, on the reverse strand, counting down.
TTTTTCTATATATGTGTATTTTGTAATAAAACTACTATTCATGCCCGTTACAAAACTATAATTACACTATTCGGTTATTATATTTAAAACAAATGAAAACATTTTGAAATTTTATAATTTTAATAATAATATACATTTAAGAAAATATATAAAAGAGCCAATTCGTATTTAGTATGGGCCCGAAAAGGTTTTATATATTCATTCATTACAACGACAATTATTTTTCTATTATACTCTGCGTAATTTATATAATCAATATTTTCTCGCGTAACTCAACACTGAACGGAGTAGAGGGTTACGCAAAATTATTCAAATGATCGTTTATTAGCTGGGATAATAAAGACCATTTGATATAAGACTATGGAATTTAACATATATATAGTAACTATAAAAAATATAAAAAACTATGTAAACTGAACTATTCATGTATATTAATTATTAAATAAATAAAAAAAAATACTTTTTGAACGTATTAATAACTAAGTACTATTAAATAAAATAATAAATCTTGCTCAGCTTCCAAATACAGGTACTCGATATAGATAAGTAACTAGTGTTTGAACCGTGATTTTGCAAATATTATTATCTGATATGTTTTTATATAATGAGTAGATGTCGCTTTTTGTAGAAGATGAACAACATTTATATGTAATTTGTGACAATTTGTATGTAAATAATAATCTAAATTCGTAAAACTATGACTAGAAAAAAAAAAATTAGGTATATTAATAGTAAGTATATTTTGTACACAACAGTACGTACGAAGAAGACAGAACATTTATTAATTTTAAAAATTAAAATTACTGCCACATTTATAAATGTTTAAAAAAAAAGTTTATAATTTAAAAAAAATCTTCCATACATGGCCCCTGCACAAAATTCTTGGCAGTAAATAGTACTCAATAAAATAATATTTATATATATATATATATATATATATATTTAAAGTGCATATAAAGACAAAATCCTTATGGATTCGTTGAACTCAAACGACATTAAATACATAAATAGATATAAAACCATATACTTAGAAAAATATCATTCATTTGGTGCAACAATGACGTATTTGCACTTTTTAAAATATTGCACGAGACGCTTTTAATTTTAGTTTTTTTTTTTGCTTTAAAATATATTTCATTTAGTAAATAATATAATATAAATATAATTTACTACATTTAAAAGTTGCATAAGCACCAAATGAGTGAATTATATTTTTACAATAAAAAACAAAGCATTGAATTGAATTGAGACCCGAATTTATAAATAGCTCTCAAGTCTGAGATCGATCTTGAGAAACCGTTTACATTTATATATTATATAATTATGATTCATAGTAATAAAATGGCATCTTAAGACTTAAGAGCGGTTTATAAATACGGGCTTAAGTAATTAATTTCCATATAAATAAACATGAATAGATCCAAATATTAATTGAAAATAATCTAAATTTCATTAAAATAAGTTAAATTTAAAATATATAAAACTTTCAAGTACAGATTGTACATATTTTTAAGACCATTGTTTCGAGCTTAACGTATTAATAATTATATAACATTGAGATTAGATTACGTTTAGGTATATGGAAGAAGTTTGTTTTCATTCAGCTCTGCCATCCAAACATTTAGAACTTAATGGATTTCTGGTAAACAGAAGATAAAACAAAATAGGCGTTGTTAATTTTTTTCCATTAAATATACAAAAAATATATTATTTTATATAAAAAAAAACCCTTAGATATTTCAGGTTAACAATCAAAATTATTAAATAATATGAAATGCAACAAGATACTAATTTATATTCATTTAAAAATTTATAAATTAAATATTAATGGCAAATTTACCCCAAAAAAAAAATGTAAAAGAAAATATTATATAGATAAAAAAAATGCGTACATTCATTTTTATAATTATAATATGTATTTAATATATATCCGATTCGCGAACTGTGCGAGTTTTCAATTTAAGAAACGTTTATACATGATTTAATAGTTATTATGAATTTAAATAGCTGCCAAAACGAGGCAAATTTGAAATTTATTAGATTTTATATATATATTTAGGAAAAAGGTAACAAAAAATGATATAAATAATTGGGATAATAAGTTTTCGTTAATTTAATAGAAAAAAAATAACTACTACATTCAAGTATGTATGTAAGTACAATAAGGAAAAGAATATCATACAAACTTAAAATGATAACTCAATATCACAATTGAAATAAAAAAAGACAGAAATCCAGTGACGTCGGTGAGCTCGGCGGAGGGGGAAGGAGGGGGGAGGAGAGCTAGTGTTCGAGGGAGTAGTCCTCGTGCGCCTTCTTGACGACGGCCAGCTTGGAGTGCGGGTCCTGCGGCTGCAGCTGCGCGTAGGGCGGCGCGCGCGTGCCGTGCAGCACCAGCGCCCACCCGCGCAGCCAGCCCACACCACCACCACCACCACCACCACCACCGCCCGCGAACCGCGCCTGTTAGTTTAATATCATCTTTATAAACATGACCTACACTTTACTTAACTTAGCTTCGCGCTGTAGTCAGACAGAACGGAGCGCCAAACGCTACGATCTCTACATACCTCTTTGGCCTCGTCCACTGTCATCAACCTTTTCATACATGCCCTCCGAGGGTTCCTCCTGCTTTTTACGTGACCTTCCTCAAGTATCTTTGATACTGTGTTTTCGACGGTCAGCCGAGGTATTCCCCTATGTCTCTTACCGCTCACTTTTCCATCTTAAATCTTTTTTGCCATTCTTTCATCACTCATTCGTTCGACGTGCCCAAACCAGCTGAGCACGTTCTTCTTCATTCTCACCGTGACATCCTCGCTAGTATCTGCCATTCTGTGTACCTCTTCATTGCGGATTCGATCAGCTAAGCTGACTCCGCATATCCTACGAAGAGATCGCATCTCCACAGCATTCATCTGTCTTTCATTCTTCTTCTGTAATACCCACGTTTCGCTGCTATATAACAGAAACGGTACCAAAACTGCATTGTGTGCTGTGCCGCCTGCTCCTGACGTTTCGCCATCTCATCAATGCTCCGAAACTAAGGCTCCGTAAACCCTGTTACCGACAGCAATATACCTTTCCACATCCATCTCGTATCTTCCATCTCTACTGAACATACTTCCCAAATATACCACTTCATTTACATTACACATTTACACTGATTTTGCATTCCGTCCTTTCTTCATCGCTTTCAAAAATCTTTCACATAGCAGGGGGTGCAGAGACTAGTGTTAGCACTCCGTTCCCCATTTTTACCAATTCTGGAAGTATTGCGTGTTGAGTGGCGGATCTTACAGCCACGCTTTGCCTCGACACCAGAGCGAAGAAATGAAAATATTAAAATTATTTATTTCTTTTCCTCGAGTGCGAATCGAATTCACAACCTGTCGCTTTTACAAACACACTTTGTGCCCCTGCACCACGACTGGCCTCATTACCTAATCATGACAGCAAATGGCAAATAGCAGGTCTTGTTAAGAGTATTTGATACATAAGTAAATATAATGCATAAGGAAGAACTCACTTCCAACGTCCAAGTGCCCTGCGGGTACTCGCCCCACGTGTGCGTCGTCATGAAGGGCCACTTCGTGAACCCGTCGCGGCTGTCGTCGTCGTTGGCGCGCCGACTCAGGATCATTGACCTGCCATTTTAAACACAATCACAAACTATTATTTACAATTTATTAAAACAACTCATTTAAATTATTTAACAAATAATTCGTCATATATATCTTATAAATATAGGATATACGAAAAGAATTAAAAAAGTAAAAAAATAATTAGTTTCTATAAATTTTTCTCTATGATATAATACTCGACAATATTCCTATAATAACATTATAAGAATATTGTTGATATATTATTTTGCAATTGAATCGAAGGAATATTCAAGATACAGTAAGACAATCAATTATCCCAAATTCGTTGCTAATGTTTGAGCAAACACATATAAATGAGGACGACTAATTTAACTTTATTGGGTTTAATTTAAATTGGAATAAGAGTTTTGGGTCAGTTTGCGGTTATCAGGGGACATACGAATGTGAGTACGTAGAAAGCATATAAAAGAACGAATATTTAAAGGATCAACATCACTTTTAATGTACATACTAGGTAGTTGAGTATAATAAAAATAAAAAGTCTAAGTTTGGCTGTAAGCGTGACTGTAAGGTAGTAGAAATATTTGATATTTTCATTTCTCTGCGGTAACGAGGCAAAGCGTGTTGTTCAATTCACCATTTAACACGCAATGCCTCCACTATTCGGATTCGAAATTGATACTAGTATAAAGATAAAGCGTGGTGCAGCAAGCGAGTAGCAAGCGAGCGCACCTGGTGCCCATGGGGCTGGTGAGGAAGAGCTCGAGGTCGCCGCGGCGCGAGGCGTTGGCGCTGACGACGGCCTGCACGTGCTCCAGGTAGCGCACCTCGCTGGGCGCGCCCGCGCACGCCGCGCTCGCGATCTGCAGCCGCACGCTGCCCGCGCGCGGGATCGCGCTGCGGATATTGTCGACACATTCAACAGAATAAATATTAACGGGATTTGATAAAATTGCCATCGAATTACCATAGATAAGTGAATTACCATAATTAAATTAACCTCGTCTACCCAGAAAATGATATAACTGTACCCTTATTAGGAATTCTCCCCTGTACACACCCACATGTGGGACTACAAGCTATTGGGCTTAAAATACTTATTAATTAAAAGGATTTTTTTACGACGCAATCATAACAGACTAAAGTGTTAATTTATAATCTGAAAAGAGCTGAAATGTTATACAAATATGAAGTAAAATAAAATGGCCTTTGTTTTATATAGAGAAAGTTACAGTTCAGATTTACTTAGAGTACATTAAACTCTAGTACTATGAACTTCAATACCAATTTTATGATGTAACTGATATAACTATAACATTAAACAAGAACTTACAAATCAATAAACAATTTTTATTGTGTCTAATTGATTGATTATTATAATTTCTTATATAATTATATTTCAAATATAAGAAAAAAATACAGCTTTAACTTACGTGTGCGTGTTTACAGACCCAGCTTCACAGTGGTATCGCGGCGGCACAGAGCGCCAGTTCGCGGCTAGCGCGGTCATGGCGCCCGCGTCCAATACGCCGAAACCGAACAAATGGTTAAATTCTAACCCCACGCCGTTCATTGTCCAGTGGAAACGACCCTGTGGTGTTAATCATTTATATATTTACTTCCCATTTGGTTCCTTAAATATCTTTTAAATTACAATTATATGATTTATGGTGTTTAAGTTATGAACAAGGTTTTAATATAATACCCAACTATTTATTAGTAAAGCATATGTATGAGGCCTGTCGTGGCGCTGGGACACATGACTGTAAGCTCGACTGGTTGTGGGTTCGTTTCCCACCCGAATAAAATTTAATTTTTAAATATATATATATATATATCAAATAATTATTTAAATTTATATTTTCATTTGTTTGCTCTCTTGTCGAGGCAAAACGCGACGTTAAGTTCCCGCACTCAGCACGAAATGCCTCCAAAATTCATCAAAGAATTAGGAACAGAGTGTCTTAACACTAAATTCCCTCTGCCTACTTTGCTACAGCGTGAAGCTGATTATATGCATTTGGATAATACAGATAAAGAGATGTCAATAAAATTATTTATTATATTTTATCATCAATATACTATGTAATTGGGCTTTAATCCAAAGCTCTATCGTGTCATTAATAAACTAATGGTACGATAAAATATGTGTTGCGAATGCATATAAGTCACTATAAGAGTCGGTTAGGAATATATTTCATATGAACAGCGACCACAAAGGTCGAGGTCGATCACAAATACATATATCATGTACTAAATTAAACAAACAAAATTAAATAAAACAAACTTTCCTATTGAAAAAAATTATTAAAGTAATAGAGTCAATCTGGGTAGCTTTGACTGATAAGATCGATATTGTACACTATATGTTAAAATTTAAAGCACATTGCAAGATTTTATTAACCGACTTCTGTAAAAGGAGAAGGTTGTATTTCGCAGGAAGGCTGTATTTTTTTTATGGTTGTTACCACATAACTTTTGACTGGGATTGATTTTGATGTTTTTTTTTTATTTGAAAACTAGTGCTTCCCGTGTGGTACCATTTGGACTTCAAAATTATAAAATCTTTTTTTAATAAGTTTCATTTAACAAAATTAAAGTACGGTTTACTTTATATAAAATTATATTTCACTTTTCAGTTCGGTTTTTTTTTTTTTGAAAATTAATTTATTTCATTAGTGATCTCATAATAATTTTTACCCCTAAACATTCACATAAACCGTTTAAAATACATCAGAATAGAAGAAAATCAGAATTTTGTAGTCTATCAAAGTTAGCCTTATCAAATGGGTAACTTTGACACACAAAGACCATTCATAAAAATGTAGTCATATTTGTTCTTCTTATTAATGTAGCTAATATTGGTTCATATTTTTATTAAATAATGGATGTAACCGATGTAATAAAACAATAATTCTGCAGTTTTGTCTTATGTTACAAAAAAATAGAGAATCAGTAATTGTTTTTACCGCTTTATATGAATAAACTAAAATACGAATACTTACTATAAAATACGAGTATATAAATAAAATAAAATCAAATCAGCTTCACGCTGTATCCCACACAGCAGGGTAGGCAGAGGAAACCTTGTGTAAGACACTCCGTTCCCCATTTTCTGCCGAATTCTGGAGGCATTGTGTGTTAAGTGGCAGAGCTCAACGCCGTACTTTGCGAGTATATAAATTATGTATAAATGATAAATAAATATATTACAATATATAAATTACATATTTTATAAAAGCTCACGCGTTGAGTCCCGCCACAACACGCAATCCCTTCAGAATTCGGCGGAAAGTGGAGAAACGGAGTGTCTTAACTTTAGGTTCCCTCTGCCTACCCTGCAGTATGCGGGATACAGCGTGAAGCTGATTTGATTTTTTTTTTTATTTTTTAAATAAACTTTACATATAAATCATAATTCCCTACATTACTCCCCTATACATATAAATGATCAATCAGAGGCGGTGCGGTGTTTACGAACGATAATAGTCAGACCATAATAGCTCCCTACACACTTTTAATAAAAAAATTAAAAAGGAAACAAGCCAAAATAATTTAAACAAAAAATTGTAAAATCTTGAGTTTGAATTAAATCTTGAATTGTCTATTCAAACCCCCCTAAAATCGTCATTAATTAGAGTGAAACCCAGGCTCTTGTATAAAAATTTTACTGGTATCACTGTCTTAACACTAGATTCCCTCTGCCTACCCCGCTATGTGCGGGATACAGCGTGAAACTCTAAAAAAAAATCACTTAGATACAAAATCATCATATTTTTTTTCTTTCAATTTCAGACGGCAATTCATTTAGTACTTTTGATGTTAATGATGCTAAAATAACATTATCTTCATCTATATTTGTGTTTTCCTTATGCTGAGGAACCTAGGAACCTAGTTTCAAGATACTTCTCCCGCATGAAGACACTTCCGTTTCCCACTTTCCACCGAATTCCACCGAATACGACATTGCGTTTGAGTGATGATGATACCCAACGCCGCGTTTTGCCTCATTTCCAGAGAGAATTAAACACACAACCTGTCGCTTTCACAGTGGCAAGTTTGTGAATTACAAGATTAAACAAACTTAGTAGTTGAACATATAAATAAAATATTCACACGCACTCACATGTTAGGGTCCATTAGCTAATGCCCGGTAATTCAACCGTTAGTTACGAAACATACATAAAAACTTATATCTAATGAGAGTTGGAACTCTTTTACAATTTTTTTATGCTTTTATTTATTTTATTTCATTATATTATTATTTGAGGCCAGTCGTGGCGCAGAGGCACAAGCGTATGACTGGAAACGACAGGTTTTAAGTTGAGTTCCACCACTCAACACGCAACGCCCCCAAATTTCGGCGGAAATTGGGGAACATAATTGTCTCTCTCTACCCTGCTGTGTGCGGGATACAGCGTGAAGCTGAGTCAATTTTAATTTAATTGCCTTATTAGAAACGGGGTGTTTTAATTCTGGGTGCCTAAGTTCCCCCTGACTTTACACAGACGGTACAGCGGGAAAAAAAGTGTCTTAATGGTTTATTTGATGTAAAAATCAATAAAAGGGCAGGTCTTTCAACAGTCTTCCCGTCAGTAATAAAGATAATTGAAATTTTTGCGCAACTTCCTCTCGTTAATCGATTCCGCTTGGTTTGATTACCGTTCGAGCGCCTACGTTTGTCCTTTAGAAATATAAAATAAAGTCTCTTGAAACTCTATTATATATATATTTAATTTAGGATAAATTGCTATTACGACTTTTATTTTTTGTTTAGCATTTAAAAATATATATTACAATAAGGAAATTGTAACAGCGATGTCTGTGGATTCGAACCTCGTTCGGGGCGATTGATTGTATTTAAATAACTTCCATTTCTCCACTCTGGCATAGTGCTCACAAAGTGCGTCGATGAGCTCCGCCAGCTTCAACTCACAATGTCCCAAAAATAGGCGAAAAGTGGGAAACGACGAGTCTTGACACTCTGTTCTATTTTCTACCCTGCTATGCGGGAAAAGCGTGAAACAGCATTTAAAAATAAATTATACCTATATCATTATAAAGAAATATAAATTATAAAAACATTTTCATCAATTAATTATAACATCTACATATATAAAATGTTGAATAAATATCTAACAACTAGTAATTACCTAAGATTAAATTTGATACAAACCTTAGCGTCGTATAAAGAGTTCCTCTTTGACGTCAGCACCGTTAAGTGCTGTATGTCCCGCCATGTTAGATTCGGGCTGAAAAAATATACAACTTTAATATTTTATTTTATTTCATATTTTTATCGGCGTTGAGCTCCGCCACTCAACAGGCAATGACTCCAGAACTCGGCGGAACATGGGGAACGGAGTATCTTAACACTAGGTTCCCCCTGCCTACCCTGCTGTGTGCAGGATATGTGCATATTTTTATAGTGTGTTGAGTAATTTCGTTATATTTTATTATAAAACGGAATAAGTAGTAGATGAAAAAGATTCACATAAGTTTTTCGGGTTCACGCTTTATCCCGTATATAGCAGGGTAAGACATACGCGTATGAAGGGGTGGCGGGGGGGTGGGGGGGATGTTATATAATAGTCTGATGCCCACCTCAGAAACTTTACTTGCAACATTTAAAATAAACAACATTTACACGAACATATCTGTGCTAAAGCTAAAGTCGAGGCCCCTCCCAGAAAATATCTCTAGATACGCTAATGGGGTAAGGAGAGAGAACATAGTGTTACATCACATAGTTTTCCACTTTGGCGTTGTCTTCTTACCAGAGCGAGGATTTCAAAATAACTCAATTGAATTGAATTTGAATAATTCTAGTAGACAAACTATGATTTTGAATCTGCCATTGATAATATACAATGTATACTATTGATACCAGACTTAAAGTCCACTATGACTCAAATAAAGCGAAAGCAAAGTTTTGATTAATAAAATAATGTGTAAATAGCTCATATTGTAGCCGTAGTGGCGCAGGGGCACTAGCGTGTGACTGTAACGCGACGGTGAAACTCAATCAAGATATCATTTATTGTTATTTTAATTTCTTCGCTCTGGTGCCAAGGCAAAAGCGTGGCGTTGAGTTCCGCCACTCAACACACACAATGCACCGGAAATTCAGCGGAAAGTGGAGAACAGAGTGTCTTAACATTAGATTCCCTCTATCTATCCTGCTATAAGCAGTATACAGCGTGAAGTTTTAGAAACTCATATTGTATATTATGTTTATGATGTTTTTGTGTAAATATTTTTAAATGTATTAAATACCAAAATTAAGATGAAAAGGAACGGCCTCTTTTCAAAGAAGCTCAATGTTTGCATAATTAATATAAATACCAAATTAACTCATTTAGCGAATTACTTTATGAGATTTATTTAAATTAAATTTCTAAGCTTAAAATTATGAATGAGTGTATCCTGTACAAAGCAAGTAGAAGGAACCTGGGAACTTTGTGTTAAGACGCTGTATTCCTTTTAAGACACTTCCGTTCTCCCCGTATTTTACGTCGAAAGCAGACGACTTCCTCCGACTTTCAAGTGGGAATCGAACCCACATACTGTCGTGCTTTTGGTCTACACCACGACTGGCTTGTATGTACTGTAAGTGATTATTAACATATTTATTTTATGTAAACCAATATAATTTAAACTATGCTTGTTACTTATTAAATATAATAAGTATCTCGATTTACCTAGTTTACACCATGGATACTATAATCACTATAGCCATATTATTAACCAAAGAACCCATTATTAGCTTCGGGTGAGGCCAATAGTAGCGAAAATATTCCCTTTTATGGGATTTTGACGCGTTATGGGTAATTGTATGGGTTATTATCAATATGTAACAAGGAAAGGTTGCAAATTATTTCTTCTCATATTATGATACATACTGGTTAATTGATGTTTGACTATAATTATAGTGTGCGGCGCTGAGTTCCGTTACTAAACACGCAATGCCCTGAAAATTCGGCGGTAAAGGGAAACGCGGCGGCGGTTATGTGCGGGATTTAGCGTAAAGTTCAATTATTAACATGTCATATTTTTTTGAAATTTCATCACCACTGTCATGAAACGCAACCTAGTTAGTATTAAATTACGCTTTTTAAACAAACGGCCGCTATTAAAAGACCAACATATTTCTATCCTGGAAAAACGTTAAAATGTTATACATAAAAATGTTACATAGTTAGTGATATAAACAGTTTAGTAAATACAAAGCCTCTCACTCACTTGGCGTGCAGCGCGAGCGCGAAGACGCCGGCGGCCTCGGGCGCGGCGGCGGACGTGCCGGAGTGCGTGGCGGTGCACTTGCCGTACAGGTCCGTGGTGGCCACGCCCGTGCTGGGGTCGCGCGCGCCGTTGCTGAACGTGGACGCCAGCGTGGACGAGCACGACTCGTCGTAGTGCGCGTTCTGCCCGTCGTTTATTGCGCTATGGGGGCATTTATTGGGGTTTTATTTGAAAATAAGAAATATTCGCTTTTTATATCCTGCAAGTAGCAGGTTAGGCGAGAGAGTATTAAGACACTCCGCTCTCAACTTTCTGCTGATTTCTTAAAGCATTGCGTGTCGAGTGACAGAACTCAAAGCCGCGCTTTGCTTTGACACCAGAGCGAAAAAATTTCATCCAATGGGAATCGAACCCACAACCTGTGGTAAGCAAGGCACATAATTAAAGTTTCTTTGCTTTAATAAGTAGGTATTTTCTGTGTAAATTCAAAAAAAGAGTAGTAGTAGTAATTAGAAGGCAGTCGCCACAAAATGTGACTATAAATATCAGGTTGTGGATTGGAATTCCACTGAAGGAAATGAAATATTTAATATTGTCATTTAGTCGCACTGGTGTCAAAGCAAAACGCGGCGTTGAGTTCCACCACTAAACACGCAATGCCTCCGGAATTCTATGAAAAATGGAAAACGGAGTGTCCTTAACACTAAATTCCCTCTCTCTATCTTGCAGTGAGCGGAATACAGCGTGACGGTAAAAAATAAAAATAAAAGTATTAATTAAAATACCTATTAATAGACACAGTCCACATGGAGGCAGCGTATCCGTCGCAGTTGCAGTCGTCGTCCTCGCCGCCGTCGCCGCTCGCCCACACATAGATGTTACCCAAGCCGTTACGCCCCTACAAAAAAGAAGTTTAAATCTTCTCAATACATATTTATGTACTTCTTATAAATTTCTATTTGAATAAAGTATTTTCTATTACAATTTCAATAGAATGAATTTGTCATATTTTTATTTGAGTTATGAAAACAAAGTAAAGAGCAGCGTTGTTTCTGCCAGTCTACACACAATGGCTCGAAAATTCGGGGTTAATTGTGGAAAGGAGTGTCTTACACTAGGTTCCCTCTGACCACTCTTCTATATGCATAAACGTTATCAAAATTGCATAGGCAAAACAAAAACTAAAAATATAATTGAAAAAGAGAAGGAACAATAATGTTACAACTAACATTCAACTCAATAAGCGGCCATTAAAGTCATGAAAATGAAACTAATCCAATAACACTCTACACAAAATTACATAGAGAAAGTACGTAACTATACAGGTCAGAAAAAATATTTAAGTACTTAAAAAGACTAGTGTTGAGACACTCCTACTAAGTTCTCTGAACCGTTGAATCGAGAATCTTAACGCTCACTACTCCTAGTAGTAATCGAACCTACAATCATCGCATTTGCAAATACATACTGCCACTACGCCACGACCTCTTTTCAATAAGCATATCAATATATATATATATATATATATATATATATATATATATATATATATATATATATATATATATATATATATATATATATATATATTATTGTAATTGATTAAAAAACTTGGCCCCCAAAAATAATTTAATATAAATATTTTATAAGTATCTAACCAAGATATTTCTGTCATATCGTTACGACCAAAAATGTTTTCAAGTATTGTAAAATGCTCGTGGGAAATCTGTTATTTCTTCAAGTTATGATGAGACTTCACCCCAGGGACGTATGATCGTAACTATATTTTGTTTCATTTTGTGTTAGATAACATGTTGCTTTAGACTTTAATACATTAATACCCTTGTATGTATTATTAGAATATAATATTTCAAATATAGGTCAAAGAGAAAACGAAACTATAAACTAAATAGAGGCATAGAAATTCAAAAGTAATTTCGGTTTCCATTTAAAACATTTGTTTTAGTTTTACGCCGTATCCCGCACATTCCAAGAGTAGGCAGAAGGAACCTAGTGTTAAGATACACTAAATCCGTCCAGATTATCCCTCATTTTCCACTCAATTTTCGAGACAGCGTGATGAGTGGTCTCAACGCCGCGCTTTATCTAGTTCACTTAATATATAAATTAAAAAATCACTTAACTAAAACCAAATCAGACTAACTTATTTTGGCTCTTTATAAAATATTGTATAATAGAAATTCAAATCCAAGTTTACGTTAAATAAATTAAAATATGATAATAAAGTTTAATCATTTCAAAACATAAAGTTCGTCTTGTTCATTTAACAAAGTTTATTCTAATATAGTCACTAATTTACTTGTAAATTACTTTAAAATTTAAATATTGTTGTTCTCTCGTTCGCGTAAAGAAAAAAAAACTACATGCTAAAATAAGTTTTAATACTAGAAATTGTTTCAATTGTATTATAAGTAGTTTACTAGCGGTAAGAGACGTAGTTCTTGGTGGACCTTCGAAAACATAGTATCAATGATGCTAGAATAAGGTCACTTTAGAAGCATGAGGACGCCCCTGAAGTAAGAAGAGGTTGATGACAGTGGACGAGGCGAAAATCCGTAGTGTTCCCTCTCCATTCTCTGCATACCGCTTACGTCTCGTCCATTGTTATCAAACGAAATGAAAGATAATAAATAATTTACTGTATATATTAGTGCAGTGACTAAATAAAATAATAATTCTATTAATTGTTTTATTTAAATAGCAATTATTGTTAAATAAATGTTCGATGGCAGTTCTTGCTTTTCGTGGTTTATAAACCTATTGAATTTATAAAACTTAACCAATTTCTAACCATTACATTGGTGGCTAACTTCTCATCTAATATAACTATATATTATAGATATAGATATCTTGGTCAAAATGTTCAAAATATCGCCTTACAAAATATTTTATTCTTATATTACACACGACAGCAACATGTTTTTTTTAAATATAACTTTATATCCATGTATATTTTACATTTAATAGTATAGTGCTTGTAACAAATATTAGTCAAATGTAAGAATAACTTTTAGGACAAAGTAAATTAGTACAAGAATATAGTCAGATTCACGCTGTATCCCGCACACAGCGGGGTACGCAGAGGGAAACTAGTGTTAAGATACTCCGTTCCACATTGTCCGCCGAATTCCAGAGGCATTGTTGATTGGCAGAACTCAACGCCGCACTTTGCCTCGACACCAGAGGGAAGAAATTGCCACAACTGGCCTCAAGAATATAGTAATAAAATGAAATTCTACGAGTCAAAATAAAACATTTGAAATTAGCATCTAAAGCGTAGAAAGGAATTTTCTGGCGGCTGACCCCTCGACTGTAGCACGGTCCATTATCTACAGGAAATCTACGATGCTTTCATTCCGCTACGAAATGTCTTCTGTTACCTACATTCCGATGAAATTTTTCTTAAAATATTTAATATTAAATAAGTTAGACTATCTTTTACGTATTTTTATGGTAAATTCATTTTTGATAAGAAATTACATATTTTCACTAGTTTTTATATATATTTTTTAAAGTAAAGTAAAATACTGTAAGAGCTAAAACAAAACTATATTAAAATGTACGTTTATCGAAGGGCCAATAAATAAAAGGGACTGAAATCTCAATTTCATGAAATAAACAATTCACACCCTCGTCGTCTTCATATAAAAGCTGGCAAATGAATAGATTTCAATACACGAACAACGTAGGCCATTGTTTGCGTTCTTTTGCTAAACCTATAAGCATTTGCATTGTTGAACTACGTTTGATGCTCTAGAAGTATTTTTCACCTTGGAAAATACCTTTGTGCACTACGTCTTTGAACTTAGAATTTCAAATAGTGAACTCGTTTTTTTTAAATATTAAAAAAGGAGAAATCTTTAAAAAGTTTTTAAAAATTGAGTTTCGCCACTCGCAATAACTCGAAAATCCGGCGGAAAGTGGAGAACAGACCGTCTTAATATATTCTCTCTATATACGGGACAGCGGAAAGGGAGGGTAAGATTTTTAAATATTTTAAATTAATTTTCAAATAAAAAGAAGTTGTGGTTCCTTTTTCAGGTTGGTAGCGACGAAATCATACTCATATATTATAATATAGATCTATAAGATAGAGTGCTGTGTTGGATTCCACTCAGCGTGCAATCTCTAAATGGGCTGAAAATGACTTATGATAAGGGTCCCTTCGCCTACTAATTCACAAAATGCGGTATTTATGTCACAATAATAAAATTCCGAACATACCATTCTGTAACATAATAAAGATTAATGGCATTTAGTAACAACCTTTTTATTAGCGCGCTTTTACTAGCTTCGGTCGTATGTATATTTGTATGTTTGTAGCGGAAAATATGAATGCGATTTTGATCGACTTTGAAACTTAAGATAAATTTCAAATTTTGCATACTTGTCAAGGACCGATAACAATATGAAAAAAATCGTTTAAAAAACACCTTAAAATCATACACACATACTTTTGTGAAAAAAAATATTAAGAGTAATATAAAAAACACGTGGGTGGCATAGTGTCATTAGATTACTTAAAAGCGCCCTTTTTTTACATTATTTGCTTGAGCTATGAGCTCTATATTTATGGCTAAATATTTACTATAAAAGAAAAGTATATGTTACTTTTTAGAAAACATATAAAAATTTGTAAGGAGCTGAATTTTTATATGTTTTTTAAAAAGTATTTTTCTGTCTTAAGTAATACTACTTTAAAATTGTAATAAGTATATGTTCTATAGGAAATATTTTTGCTTTCTGTATTGCCACTAATATAAGACTAGGCTGTTAGTTTATATGCACAGTGCTAATAGCCAAAAAGATTATATTAAAAAAAACTTTAAAAGAGCTAAAAAAAATTAACAAATAATCCATTGACAATAAACTTTTGAAAGTGAATGCAACATGTACATATTTTACATTTAAAGAAATTATTACATTTTTAAAGTAACCCTTACATTATCACACAGATAGACAAAAAAAAAAAATGTGTAAAAAATTAACTTGTCAAAGACTCGTATAATATTAGTAACATTTTTGTACTGAATTAAATAAGAGAGTTCGTACAAAATACTTTAGCCATTATCGACAACATTTCAACTACCACATTCACAACATTCCCTATTTCAGAAGGTCTATATTTCCAACAAATTTTGTTGAAAAGAATTACTTTTTTTACGCACATTGAACTACGAAAATATTTAGTCAAATGAAAATATTTATTCTGTAAATAGTTTCGGCAAGTTTGTAGAATATGTGCAAAATACTTTTACGTCCGTATTTTCTTAGTATATAAAGACATAAAATCACTGATTTTATACAGAGTGTTTTTATCTTCACCACTTTAAATGAAAGCACAGTTTTAAAATACTCTGTAATAGCCTAATGCAATTAAAACGAAAGAGGTTTTACCAAAAAAGAAAAAAAGTTTTTTTTTCAACCAAAATAAATAATAAAATTATCGTTGTAAAATAAAACATCATTTGTTAACAATTACGCCACCAGACACTAGCCTAGCAACCTATTAAAGCGACAACATCGCACACACCTCATTCACGAAATCGAACCGTAGGTATTAGCAGAGAAGTTGAACGTTGTTTAGGTGTATTATAGAAATAATATGAAAGAAATAGCTAATTGCGTAAAATAGAACGAGAGATATCTCTTTCTTGGTCAGTTATTTTTTTTGATAATGAAAACCGGCAGATCGGCAACGCTTAGTAGTACTATTAGTATTCATAAAAATAATAATCCTACGTCTAAACTGTTAATGTATTCTGATTAATTTTTTGGGGTATGGGTTTGAAATATTTTACCCTATATGCTGCTTCCGAAAAAGGAGCGCAGACGCTTCCACCCTATTAAATCGGATTAATCGCTTATATTTAGTCTTAAACCCGAAGTGTTAGAAACTTTGCGGTAGTCCGTGGTCACGGGTAGATTATGGTGGCATCCGTGTGTCAGTTCATATAATTATTATATCAAACTACCGCCAATAATTTCTGACTGTATCTTGCCCTATGTGCGTGTTTTATATGGCTGGTGCGAGTGCATCCGGTCAAAAAGTTTCTAACCGTTTTCTCTATTGAAATTACGATGTTTTTGTATTTCTATAGTCTGGTGGATCATTCTAAGTAGAACAGGGAGAACCAGAATGTGGGGCTTATCAAACCTGATGTAAAGGTTGGGCGTAATACTTAACCCTATACTTATCAGAAAATATATGTTTAAAAAAAAAGAAAAGACAGTATGCATGTGTTATATTACCTCATTAACTCCTCTTACAATGGCCCTCATGGTGGCATTTCTTGGACCATCAACAGTCCGACCGTCGTCTGTGGGGCCCCACGACGCACTGTAAATGTGGATCTTATGGGGTTCGTGTCCCATGGAGTTGGCTTCTATGAGGTCAGTCATGTAAGGCTGATCTAACATTCTTATACCTGATAAAGTAAATAAATAAAAGTTTATTATAATATAATGAAATTAAAACAATTAATAGTTATTTTAAATATTAAATTAAATGAAATTGAACGAACCATGAACTAAAAAAGTTAAATAAATTATCAACAATTATGCACAAACGTACGCCTTACAATATCAAAGTAAACTAAATATAATTATCGTTTTTACTTTTTTTTTTAGTTTATATTTTTTTTTACATCGAAAAGGTATATTTTTTACAATTTAGACGAAGGGAATTATTTTCGCAAATTATCTCATTCTTCATTCTC
>DWLH01000152.1:0-31136 GCA_018249795.1 Heliconius telesiphe telesiphe | reverse complement strand
GCACACAGCAGGGTAGGCAGAGGGAACCTAGTGTTAAGACACTCCGTTCCCCACCTTCTGCCGAATTTTGGAGGCATTGCGTGTTGAGTGGCAGAACTCAACGCCGCGCTTTGCCTCGACACCAGAGTGAAGAAATGGAAATATAAATGTAAGTAAATATTTCATCTCCTCGAGTGGGGATCGAACCCACAACCAGTCGGTTTTACAGTCACACCCTGTGCGACTGCGCCACGACTGGTCTCTATAATATATTTATAAATATATTATATTGTTACAAATATGATTTTTTTGTTTAGAGACTAATGCAGATCTTTTTCTAATCACTTCGTACCGTGAGCTACGACGTAGATTTATAAAGGCGGTTGTGTATCCAAGTCACCCCGACGCTCGTTCTTTAACGAGACCAACAAAGGTCTTTTCTCGGTCACCCCATAGCATACAAAAACTTAATTTTACACATTGAAAATTCAAATTTTATTAGGAGTAAAAAAATATAAAAATTGGAAAGTGCGATTAATTTACTCATAAATATGCTGCAGAAACCTATATTTTCGCTAGGCCTAACCTGATTATTCTTCCTCGATTCGATCCATTTTTCAAGTCTTTATAAAATTAGAGGGACTAAAGTATTTTCGATAATAATTTAAACTTTATGAAATACAGCAAAGATTTTATAATAAGAAATAGCAATAGCTGTGTATCTATATAATAGATATACACAAAGATATAAAAAAATCATGCATTCTGTACCCACTTCTGTTGTTAAAAATTGGAAATTAACGTTTCTAAAAAACAAGACAGAAACACATATCGTCATATATGTTTCTAAATTATTCGGAGAGAGATTCTACGTAATTGCAATAAGTGATATCACCTAATAACAATACTTCCAATAAGAGCCGATGCCTACAAGTATACTAACAATATATTTTTTTAAACATTTTTAAAGTGTTATTCCACACTTAGGAAAGAAAAATACTTATTTAGATAACGTATAAAAATTTGAACGTAGCGGGACTCGAACCGGGACTCGAGGCGCGACTTCGAGTCCCGCTACGTTTAAAATTTTTATACGTTTTCTAAATAAGTAATATATATTTTTATTATAATACCATAAGTGAGTGAGAGAGACCATGTTGATGTCGTTCTACCTTATGAAAATTTATAAAGTATTAGTTCAACTTCTGCAACTAAGAATTTTGCAGAATTTGTGAATAAAAAAATAAGGATCGTTTCGGTCTTTTTCGCTAAGCTAATAAGACATTTTATTCTAAAGCTTATAAAATATTTCTTTAAATCTCAAAGAAAAATATTCTATACAATCATTTAATCATTCATCTTATTTTACTAAAAGTATTTTTTTATCTTTAGGTTTAAATAAATAAGTTCTCTTGGTTAGTGTTTCAGTGACAAATAATACAAATTCGTTAAGACGCCAGCGTAATGAAGTCCCAAGTTAGCTTATTAAGATACTGTATTTAAATAGTTAGTTGAATAGTTAGACTAATTAAAATAGCGTCGTCATTCACCTTGCAAGCAGATTGTGAATAATATTTTATTGATGAGTGAATTTTCGTATTTATTCTTTATGATGAAAAATTACCTTTTATAATTACATGTAGGTTCAGGGCCGTTGAGGCCATCGTGGCGCAGGGGTACAAGCGTGCGACTGTAAACTGATGTGGGTTCGATTCCCACTCGGGGGATTGAAATACTTAATAGTTTTATTTTTTCGCTCTGATAACGAGGCAAAGTTGCACACGCATTGTTGAATTCCGCCGCTTAACACGCAAATGCCTCTTGAATTGGGCGGAATGTGGGAAACGGAGTCTTATTGGAAACGAGGTTTTTCAGGTTCCCTCTATCTACACTGCTTTGAGTGGAATACAGCGTGAAGCTTAAAAAAACAATTAACTTATGTATTACTTATTGTATATAATATATAGAAGAGTCACATAACTGATTAAATATAATATTAAAATAAAGACACGTATTGTGTAATGGACGTTAAATATATATTGTCGGCCCAAGCATAAAACGTAATACCAAATCAAAAACATGAACATTTTCATTTAATTGAATTGATATGCGTGAAGACAAATAAACCTATCGTAAGCTTGCAATAGATTGATTCTCTCTCTCTATTAAAAATCTACACTCTCTTCAAGTTTCACACATATAAATAATTTAACTGGAACACATCTATTAGATTTTTTTATCTATTATTATTATATTAAATTATATTTTATAGGGGTAAACAAAGAATACAGGATTTGAATTAATCTCTAGATATTAACATATTAAAATACATTTTAAACTGTTTTGTTTACGACTAAAACTTTGAACCTACATACGGTCACTCCTTATATAACCTTTATCTAAAAATCCAGGCCCATCCTAAATAAGTGCCGCAAAATTATATTTTTCATACGCCATAATAAATTACAAAAATAGCTGCTGTTGAAAAATTTGAGCAAATTTATTCAAATTAACTAAGTCACTTTTGTTTCTCGAACACTCTCTGATCCTCAATACTACTTAAGGACTTATCTTATTGGTAAATCTAAATTGAATCGTGAGGGGTACTCACTCCATAAAATGCCCCAGTGCAAGTAAAGTATCGAAACGTACCATATCTTTACCCCAAGATTCTAATAAAAGATAAAGATAAAGATTTTGTCATCTGATTTATATCCTTATAGAGGCTTACTAGTTGAAAGAAAATAAGCACAAAAAGAGCTTATTTTATTTTTTATTCTGAATTCAATTAGCTGATTGCGGGTTCAATTTTTATCATGTTGTTGTTATTGGACGTCGTAGCCTACTGCTGAACCTAAGTCTTCTCCAAGGACCTCTGTAACGTTTTTCCCACATCGTCGTTTGGTATGTGGGTTAGGGATCGCAGTACCCACGGTTTCCAAAGGTGCCGTTCTGGCTGAACTCCCCTAGTCTCCTTTTACGACCCCCATGGGACGAAATGCTACAATTCTAAGTTCATATTCACATTTCGTAAATTGAAAGCGGGACACAATCTCCAGTCTGGTCAAAGAAATTGCAATAATTACACGAATTAGTTGTTACCCCAATCTTACAAGCTAAGGTCTACCTCAGTGCAAGACCTAATATTTCTAATCAACTCTGAGATTTTCGGTTTTCTCTTTTTTTAATTTTTCTTGCAAAATGTAATAGATACGAAAATTTATTATATAAAAATGTAAAATATATTTCAATTTCATTAAAACAAATCTAAACTGGCCAATAGTATCGTTTACGATTGAGTAAAATAGTGTAAGAGCATTAGGAGCAAGTTCAATACAAAGCTCAACGTCCCTCATCATTTGTTACAGTCACCGCGTAAGATGAAAGCTGGATACAAAATGTATCGCTTCGCGACTCACTAGCCAGTGCCATTGTACAGTTAGAATAAAAAATGTTGTTTATTTAAATTGATTATTTTGAAATAGAAAAACAGAACTTTAGAAATATTTTTTTTGTCAACATTTTTATTTTGGACTATTTTGATATGATCTGAATATAGACTCGTATTTAATATTGTTTGTAAATTGTATGTTTGAATAGCAATTAATTGATTACCTATAGGTAGAAGTTCATCATTCATATTCACATCAATTTATAAACAAGTTGTCATTTTCACAACATCTAGTTATATATTTTTTTTATTAATAAATTATAAAAAAAAAGAATTTATCTAAAGGAAATAATAATTTGGAAATAAGAAGAAAGTATTAGATGTGTTTTGTATTTTTAAACCCAGAGTAATATTTATTATATTATATTTTTACAATATATAACTTTCAAGAGAACTACAAAACGACCAACCAACCGAATCATCATACATGACTAAAAATGTATATATAAATATATATATATATATATATATATATATATATATATAAAAAAAAAAGAATACAATAATTTAATATTTCATCGATGTCATTTTTGCAATTGCTGTCCTCAAGACATCCCGATGGCGTATTGATATCCGTTCTATTACTGTCCGGATGAAACTTAGATTTGATTCCAAACTTGTGTGGTACAACAAAAGACTTTATTTGCTACTTTATGGTTAAACTCCACAAAGAAGCAGATGAAGTAACTTTTTAATAACTTTCACGTTATCTATTCTTACTTTTGAAGAAAGTTTTTGTAAGTAGAATTGCTGGTATGCCTTTTGATTGATAGTAGCGGCGTATTGTAGTGCTAGATTTATTGTTTCTCAAAACTAATAGATAATATTTGTAGAATTTAATATAGCAATTTCGTAACTGTATATCTTCGGGATTTTTTTTTTATTATTGGTTGCATAGAGGCTTGATCAAAGAGTGCCTATATTTAAATATACACTGATTGTAGTTGATAAATTGTTCTAAAACTGTAACTGTAAAACTGTACTGTGTAAAATATTTCACTGATTGTAGTTAATCTACTATAAAATATTTACGAACGAAAAGTGAGTGGTAGGAGGAGACATCGGTTGACCTTCAAAATACATAATCAAAGATACTGGAGAAAAGTACGTAAAAAGTATGAGGATCCCCCAGAGAGGCATGTATAAAGAAGTTGATGATAGTGAACGAGGCTAAAGAGACATGCAGAGACCGTAGCGTTTGGCATTCCGTTCTCTCTGACTACCACACTAGGGATAAAGCGTGATGCTAAGATAAGATAATCTACTAATAGATTATAGTAGTACTATAATCTGTCATGGGAGGGGCACAAGCATGCGACTTTAAACGCGATGGTTATGGATTTGATTCCCACTCGGAAGAATCTAACCTAGGTTCCCAGGTTCCCTCTGCCTGCCCTACTTTGCGCGGGATACAGCTAAAAATCTACGAGTTAACTTTGCACCTTTTTAGAAACATTATAATAGTGAGATGAACTTAGTTTCGCTTTTTACCAAAAAAGACAGGAGGACAAAAGTATTTTGAATATATGTCTCCTTTAAGCTTTAAGCTTTTAGCATATTCGTATTTTGCCATCACATATGGCAATAGAAAAATGTTGTTTTTTAAGATAAGGACCTATTAAGGGTCGGTAATGGTGTATCTTTATGACGCCATATCACTTTGATCAATTGCAGTTTATGGTTAATATTTTTTTTTATTCTCTACTATCTTCTCATTTTATGATAAAGTTATATACAACTGAGTGACAAGACACTATGAAAACATGTTTATTTTTAATTGAAAAATATTACTTAAACATAGTTAAAAAGGTATGTAAGGAAAATATTTTAGTTTAATTATTTTACTTGTTTTCTTTTTATATATAATACATAGTTTATATTTCTGTTATTTACAAACACAATAAAATACATACCTATAATCTTATTTGGAAATATATTATAATTCACCTGGTATAAATATTATTAAGCTTATTTGGAATTATATTATAATTCACCTGGTATAAATATTATTTTGTATTACGAGTTACATTAACTGCCTTATAAATCCTGTCAAATATTTATTATAATAGACCTTAATACTTTCGGTAATACAATACATATTTTACAAACATTGTCGGGGATTTCGTTCCATCTCACCGGCCGGAAAGGTATAATAAAATCTTTTCTAAACTTTAGGTTTTTGTATCGCACATTCGGGGCAACGACGCGACGTGGCATCCCCTAGGAAATATCAAACCATCCCTCAACGTTCGTTTGCTCCTGTCACATTTTCCATTTGTTTTACTGTATTTATTATTTAAAACGATAAATTTAAAGGTTGTGATTTAAAACCCTTTTTCTTTTGTATTTTTTCGCATAATATACTACATTTGGGTCAGGTAAAGGGATAAATACTTATTTAGAAAACATATAAAAATTTGAAAGTAGCGGGACTCGAATCCGCGCCTCCGGGAAAACGACCAGGAGGTGTAGGTTCGTGTATACGTTTTCTAAATAAATATTTTTCTTTCCTAAGTGTGGATTGACACTTTAAAAATGTTAAAAAGATAAAGGGATCTTAGTGATATCCCACTTTATTCTACACTTTAAATTGTCAATCAATTCATATCAGATTTCTATCTAAATACGAACCTTCCACGAATGATATTTCAACTTGCAAATAATGCGTGTGATTCAGGTACGTTTAAAACACGTCATTATTTTTCATCCTGCATACCCACTTTTCGATTAATTTTCGAGATATTATGCTTAACACCGTATTTTGTTTTCTCTGGGCGGAAGTGTAACCCATAACCTTCGCATTTAGCCTTAGGTGCTGTACCACTACACCATAATTGACTTAAGCTTTTTCTTAAATCAACCACGGTGTATTATTTATTGAAATGTTTCGCTTTTAATTAAAAATTTTAAAATTGCATTAAATTCGTTTTATAAAAAAATAGAAATGTCGATATTTTACCACATACTTACATGTAAATACAGATATCGTTATATTTTTCTTCTAAACAAAGGACTTGTTACTATTGATACGAGTGTGTTCTATATAGGATTCTATTAAATTTTTCGTCAAATAAAATAGTTTGCTTAAAAAGAAACAAGCGTAATTGAATACGTCTAAAAAGAGTATTATTTTTGGAGACAAAGAAAGATATTTAAAAGCAAATACCCCTTTGTTAGTAAGAGCAATATTTTCTCTTGAATAATAAAAAACTTTTTGCCTACATTTAAGTTCAAGGGCCGTGGCCTTAATGTCGAAGGCGTAGTACAAAAATTGTAATTCTCATTTTTACTTGCGACTTGTGTTCATTTTGGTTTATTTGTAATTTAATATATTCAGTTCACATTATTTCAAATGACTAAACATTTTTTTTTTACTTTTATCAAAAATGTATATGTAGGTTTATTATTTCAGGTAACATTTTTACTTTTATTAAAAATATATTACATATAGTATAAGTATTTAATTTTGATACGTATTTAACTTGATTGTTTAGACTATTTAAGTTGCTGACAGTGTAGGTAGAGGTAGAGATCCTTCCTACCGCCGATCCTACTACAGCCGGTGTGGCTTGAGATCCTTCTTCTCATCTCAGTTTTATTAGAAATTTAACATATACCTTCTATATATAGTTTGAAAATAATGAAAAAAACTATTAGATTTTTAAATTGGAAAGATTTTAACGTTACATTCCATATCTTCTTTTTCTTAAGGGATATTGTAACATACTAGAGCTATTTGTCATTAGAAATCTTACTAAATACACACATTAAATGATACATAATATGCACTCAAGGTTCTTTTATTTAATTTAAGAATACAATATATCCATTTTACTAACTAATAACTTGCAAAAAACGCTAACACCATTACACTGTTAGCTTAAGCAATTTACCATAAACGGATCTAGTTTACATCATTCGAGTTTTCCATTTTTAATAAAAACAGCTTCGAAATAAAATTCATTCATTCATAACACGACGCCGCAAGTCACTCAAAAGAATTTGAGGTTATTTTTCTCATTTCAAATTCTCGGTAGACGACTAGAATCGTAAAAAGAGGATTATACTTACTTGGTGCTCGCGTGGCGGATAGAATTCGTGAGATAGAGCCGAGTTGGCAATATGCTTGCTTTATTTACTCACAGCCACTAAGCTGCATATAATGAAAACGCACTGTCGTGTTGGGCGTCGGGCGTCAAGTAAAAATTGTGCACTTCGACTGACGGGCTTTGATACTTGTTTATTGTGTTTTATAATTACATGTTTTAATTTTTTTTTTGTTGTACATATATTTTGTAACGTGGGTTGTTGGTTGGTGGTTGTGCAGAATGTGGATGAAAAGGCAAACAATATTTTTCATTATTAATATGTGTCTAAGTGAGATTTGAACTGATAACTATCTCATAACAAAACTTTATGTGTCATGCATGTAGCAGGGTAAACCGAAATCTAGTATTAAGACACTCCGTTCGCCACTTCTTGCCCAGCTTTCGAGACACTTTGAGAACATTTTGAAACTCAAACCCTATTTTTTTCTTATTGCAAAACGATGACATAAAATTAATTCATTTCCCGAAATGTGAATTGATGATTATGAGATACTAACTGGACGTACGTGTATTGTATGTCACTGTTTTAATTAATAACATTGATTCAATAACCAAATATTTACAACAACTCAAGTGAGTAACTCATTTTTAATATTTTTTTATTAAATATTTTTTCATTTGTTTTCAATACAGTTCGTGAGAAATAAATTGAATTTGTATCGAGTTTATACTTTCCGTGATTGCAATTATTACAAATTGAGTTAGCAATTTATATTTTAAAGAATTTTTATTATACATTTACACTTAAATACCACATTTCAAATTTATAACAAGTATCTCCCCACAAATAGTTAATATTCTGATAGAAATTAATTAAGTCTCCTTTAATTGTTTGATTATGGAGTTATCTATTCCGAACGTAATATCTACAAAGCTACACAAATTACTATTGGCATTTGTATATAAAACATTCAATATTATTTACTACGGTTGTGAAATTAAGGTCGACTATTGGAAACGCTTGATGTATGTAATATATTAAATTTGGCTGGCAATTGTGCGTGTGGGTTGTTTGGTTAAGTAATTGTAGTAAATGCATAATTCTCATCCTCATTTGAGTTAAAACTTGTTAGTGAAGCATACAATATAAATTATAACCGAATAGTTCTGCATTTACACTATTGATAATGATTTATATAAGTGTAATATGCTAGAAGCTGTGAGACTTGTGAGATGCAAATTATAAAACTAACAGTGAATTCAAAATTTTCGCTACAAAATACTTGTATTATTATTATTATGATAATTCATTAAAATCATGACCATAATATAAGTAATTGTATTATTAGCAGAAATAATTTTCTGCTAATAATACAATTACGTTTAGTAAAACAGTTTTAAGATAGTAAAATTAAGTATAATTATGAATGTGTAGTCTTTGTACTGAATAATTTATTATATTTTCTAAATTATTTTTCCACACTTAGGAAAGAAAAATTTTTTTTTAGAAACGCTACATAACTGCGTATGTAAAATATACGTTAAGAACAATTATCTTTTTGTAAAATAATAAATGAAATAAAATAAATCAGCTTCACGCTGTATCCCGCACTCAGCAGGGTAGGCAGAGGGAACCTAGTGTTAAGACACTCCGTTCCCCACTTTTCACCAAGTTCTGGAGGCATTGGGGAACGAAAAATAATAAATAATGAAAAATGATAAATAATGTATTTAAAGTAATCTTCTAGGAAAATTCAAAACAATAAAAGTACAGCGTTCACAGTAATTCTTAATATATTTAAGTATCAAATCCATTTTTCCGCTACACACAGCAGTCTGACGTTACTTATCCGTACACGTCTTGTCACCCGTCACGCGATCTCTCCCCAGTTCGGGAATCCCGCCGCTTTTCCGTTTCTATTCAAAATCATCCTTACATACTTCCTAATTGAATTAAAAGATATTGCTATGGGACTTGAAAATATTAATGCAGATAAAGAAAAGATCTTGTATTTAGGCAATTGTTTTTTTTTATTTTATATGAAAAACAAGTAGGAGTATGTACGCAAATTTAATGCATCTAATGAAGTGGAAAATTACCAAATACCAAATTATTTTTTCACCTTCATGCTATATTCCGCATGTAGCAGGGCAGGCAGAGGGAGCCCAGAGTTAAGACACTCCCTACTTTCAGCTAAATTCTGAAGGCAATGCGTATTGAGTGACGGTACCCAAAATCCAAAAACCCAAATATGAAAATATTCAATATTTAATTTCCTCGAATTGGAATCAAACCTACAACTTATCGCGTTTACAGTCACACGCTTGTACCCCTGCGCCATGACTCGCCTCGTTCTAATAATATTTATAATCATTTTCATGTTCTCTTAACAGACACGCCCGCTCATAATAATGCATATTTAGTAATCAAATCGTATGTATACATATGTATAAAAGTAATATTAAAGACTAATACATAGTGTTAAAATAACCAGCAATACAACTTTTATGCTACACTGTAAATCAGATATAGTTATATCGTCAGACTGCTTGGAGGCAACTACTTCAGGGCACCGACTCATATCTGCTGCTATAAAAATGTTTTATGTTAGTGGCTAATAAATGACATCAGCAAATTCAGTAAGACAATATGAGAGGCGCTCTATGCATTCGCTTCCTCCTTTTATTTCCTCCCCTCACAATGATTGTTTCGCTCGAGAACGAGGGCGCCAAGCCGTCGCGATCGCTTTGGCAGCCGTTTCCTACAATATACCCTTGTTTTGTTAAGATTTGCCACTGTTTATACCGTAAATGTATTCTTAATTGGATTGGGTCATCTAAACAAAGATAAAACGTTCGAAATTGTTACTATTATATGATGGTATAACGCAATCTGTTCCGTGCAAACTTTTCATCCATCTCGGCGTCTAGCCGTGACTGTGCCCGATTGTTTCTCAGCGATGTTTCAAATCTCCCTATTGTTTGAATTTTCCTTTGTGAGCTCACGCGAGATTGGTTTTACTCTTTTACGCCACCTAAAGTTATTGTTCTAAGGCCACATGCCATTACTCAAAGTTATATATCACACAAATGCAAGCACTTAGTGCGATGGTGTGGACGTAAGTGTTTTCCGTCAAATCGATTCTTGTTTTGATTCTCATAATATTGTAACGTGTGTATGAAGTTTTGATCAATATAGAAGTATAGACAAACGTTTTCACTTTTAGTCGCAGTTTCAATGTGAACAAATGGATTGGTTGTCTAGAACATTTTGATGTACAACTAAGTGGAGAGGGCGCCCATTCAAATATATTACGTTTTTCTATTCATATAATTTGTGTATATTAATTTTTTAATAAATATATTGCTGCAAATAATATATTGAGGCAAGAGCACAACACCACAAAGGCGTACTACTGTGAACGCGACGGTTGTGGTTTTGATTCCCACCCCACGGAGGGATGGAAATATAATATATTAATCAATGAAATATAATTTAATATAATGATTTCTTTTTATTTTTGGCTGTTTGTCTAGAAATGGCTTACTGATTTAAATACAGCTTTTATTTTTATATTTAGGCAAACATTCCTTGATTTCAAATGTTTGTTTTAATTGCTACACAAATAACAAAATTATATCATTATAAATATCGTGCTTGAATTAACTCTGTAAAATAACTGCTGATTTTTTTACTTTTTTCTTAATGTATATTATATTGTCTTTAAGATGGCTATCCCTTTACAACAAGCATGTACTTCAGGTCAGTCAATAATTATTTAGTGTAGTACAAGCGAGCGAAACTGCGAGTAGATCGCAAGTACACAATTGAAATTTTATTTTTTAGATTCACTTGAGAAAATGTTTAATATTTAAAATATACATAGGTATTAGGTGAGTGACTGACTAAGGTCAGGTTCAGGTTAGACAAATGGCGAGCGTCGGATTCCACTGTTTAACGAGGTGTCCGAGAGAATCATTTATTACTAGATTTTTTTATGTTTACCTGCATAGTATAAAATATATATTAAAGGAATAATTAATAAAGAAACAAAAATAGGTAACATTTATTAAAAAAAAAACATTAAATGTAAAAGATATATATTTTACACTAATCCAAAAATATACCACGTTATTAAAATATTACTTGAAATTTATATGTTTTTGTATTTTACAATTATATTTTTGGCATATAGCACACACTTGGTGTAAAAGATTTGATAAATATTGTGAATTTCATATGGGTCTATAGAAAAACAGCCGTGTAATATATCCTCAGTTACAAAAATCCATCCCAACGACGAAAGAAAGAAAATATCTCTAATTTCTTCCCCGATGTTTGCTTACGGTGGTTAAGCTGCATCTAATGAAATCCCCTGTCAGGATATCCTTGCACTAGATTGTAGAGTAGCTAACTATTCTTGAAACTCATGATTTGGGAAAACTGCCCCAAAAATTAATAGCATTTAACTTCCACTTTAAGTTTAATATACTTTGTTATAAACTTTTTTATTCGTCATGTCTGACACTACTACACATGGATCGTATGTTCAATTCCTTGTCTGGGCAATGTATGTATGTACAGTGTGTATTATTATTTACAAATCGGTTGCCCTTATTTAAAAAGATATAGCTTTAGATTCTGACATCCTTGATGCAATATCTTTAGAAAGTTGAAAAAAGGACTTTTCTTTCTCTTAGAAAAAGTATTTCCTATACTTTTCAAGTAGTGTGTGTCTTTTATATAAAAGAAAAAAATATATAAATCATTTCATCAAGGCTCAAGATGCGTTGATATAACTACATCTGGTTGACAGGAACATGTGGATTTGAGTAGGTATTTGGTACTATATCGGTCTTAGCCCGTTGCAGGGTGTTATTCTGATCACGAACATGAGAATCTCGTTTATTAAAAACAAGTATCTAATAATAGCCACGTTAAATACATAAATATATTTTCGGATTTGATTTTATACGCCCATAGAATTTTACTAGCTACAACTATTTTAGTGTTCGTGAATTTGTAAGTAAAAGCTGTACCTGATCGTCAAGTGAGAAAATATTAAAATATATTAAAATTTTCTATAGTGGACTCACACTTACTCACACGTACTTATTATAACTCATTCAAATTGTACTCAAGGTAGTCTTGTAGGTAAAAAAAAAATCTAAATAATAACATTTCAAATCATGTCCAAATTTTCAACTTTAAACCCATCTTACCCTGAAAAGCAATATTATTTTTCATAATACCAAAGCTAGCCGACTCAAAATCCGTTTTTCATCTTTAAAGTAAATCATCAACGCTCTTCAAATCGTATGAAATTATCGCGCACTACTCACTATCTTTGTGGACCCCGGACAATGGGGCGTTTCAGCCTAGTGGACATCTAACGCTTGACCAATTTTCTTTTGTGAATACCCACGATTGACGAATAGAGGTATTCAGAAGGTTTTGATTGAGCCACTTTTTGGGAAATGCATTGATTTTACCCACTTCACTGAACATTAGGGGAGGTGTGCGAACGCTTGTGTAGTTTTTGATATATAGTTCTTTCTTTTATACTATCTTTACTTTATGTACCATAAATTATTCAGTAGTTTTTCATTGTTACACTAATCTTTATGAATGGAGAAATGATTTATCGATTTGTTTATGAACACTGACTAAGTTAAAAGTAGACGCTCATTAAAATATATATCAAGTAACTCGTGTGTTCATTTATTAATTTTTTTTACTTGTATTAGTTTTAATTGTGATATTGTAATCGCTTAACTCTACGTTCTTTTACATACTCTTTACGTTTAAATAAGTAGGTAGAGAAAACATAGTATCAAGACACACCGCTCTCAACGCACAGGGCGTTGCATTTTTAAAGAAGTAACTCAACGCCGTGCCTTGTCTTGTTACCAGAGCTAAAAAAATAAAATTACTCTTTTCTTTAAGCAGAATTCGATCCCACAACCGTCGCTGTGCCACTTCGCTACGGCGGTTTCACCCCTGTTTTGTGGAGAAAATATATAAAGTTTATAAGATAGTAATTAGCGAATTGCTTAAATTTTAGAGATAATGTTCAATTTCTAGAGGTTGTGAAGAATAATTTTACTTCAATTTTCTATCTTTTACAATATTTCAAAAAAAAAAAAATCTCTCAAATCTACTACATTTTACTAGAGAGACAGAAGAACATAAATCACTAGATTCTCCCCTTATCTTTTTTTGGTGATATTTCATATTGGTTGGCGGCAACCACCGCACTACTTTGCCTAATCAAATAGGGCAAACGGCTTGATTATTAATACAAATATAAGTAAATATGCTGCGTCGTTTATTTTAAATTTACAACATCGCATTCAACCTAACTGCCCTATGATAGCGTGTCTATATTTTTTTATATTAATGATAGAAATATAGATTTTCATATAAATATGTATTTGGCTTTTAATTTTTTTTACGGTCTGGCTTGTTTCATTCCTATTAATAATTATTATCTGTAAATTTGGGAAATTTATTTATTATTATTAAGAATGTTTATAATTTTGCAAAAGGTAAAGGAATTACTAGCTTTGCTTAAAAGTATGCTTTCTTCTTTTACACTGTAATAACTATTTGTAATAACTTTAGTAAAAAAATACGATACATATTTAACGTTTTCACTAAAATGTATAAGAAATATTTTTTCAAACGTTCCAATAAATATTCTTAGTTTATCTAAATATTTTTAAAAATACGTATTAAAAATATATTAATTTATAATTTGTTTACATATGACAAAAAATACTGAATAGTTCTAAGTTAAGAAGAATTGGGATATAGCCCCAATTCTTATTAAGTTATGTTATACTAATGTTTAAACTTACATCACTTATAACCGCGGGGTATTATAAAAAATCTTATTACAAGTCACTATAATTTCGCTGTTAATATCATAATAAGAACAAAGTTGGGCTTAACAATAAATGCAATACAACGCTACTATCAAATAAAAATACATGAACAATAATATAACAAAAAAATACGTAACAAGAGATAGAGGTACGAAAAAAAAATTGTGCTAAATATATAGTAGGGAAGTATAAGAAAGGAAGTATAATTTTCCACAAACGTAGCCGTGGCTTCCATGGCTCTGTTCTTCTATCCGCGAATTAAGCGCCGCACAACCAAATGATTTATACTATGCTCATCCACATTTATTTACGAGTCGTACCGTAGAATAATCACATGGCTGTATAAACGCTTTTAAATGTAAAAAGGGATTACTCTATAACGATTGCGGTTGCTAATTTCAAGGAAACACCTTAGAGCTCAGTCAGGCTTTAGTTTGATAATGGTATTTTGTTATGTGACTGTTTTAAAGGATATTTCTTTTGTTATTTGGATATTGGAGTGATATTTATATAATTAACCTGCGTTTTCTTTTTTGAAGTGTTTACATTTTAAGTAATTGCCGCCTCTTTGGTTAAAATCTTACGTTTACTTTACTTTGCTTAATACATCAAAAATAATTATCATCATCATCATCATCAGCCTGTCCTAGTCCACTGCTGGATATGTCCAGCCTGATTGCCTATGGGCAATCAGCAGCAGGGCTATGAGGCCTATGGACCTCTCCAATGGCATGACACTGAGCTCGATCTTCAGCTCTTCACATCCAGCCGGTGCCAGGCACTTTGGTTTTTTGTCGAAAGTAATACTGCTCCACAATAGGTAGCAAGTCATATTTTTATTAAAATAAATATATTTTTGATTTGTCATGTTTTTATTAGTTGTTTATGCTTCACGCTGTATCCCGCAAACAGCAGGGTAGGCAGAGGAAACTTAGTGTTAAGACACTCCGTTTCCCACTTTCCACTGAATTCTAGAGGCATTGCGTGTTGAGTAGCAGAACTCAACACCGCGCTTTGCCCCGACACCAGAGCGAAGAAATGGAAAAATAAATTTAAATAAATATTTTATCAACTCAAGTGGGGATCGAATCCACAACCAGTCGGTTTTACAGTTAAATTTTGAGCCGCTGCGCCGCGACTGGCCTAGTAGTTTATGCATTTTTTGTATAAATAATATATATAGAAGTTCTTGTTAATAAGTGAATAAGTAGCCACACTAAGTACTATAGAGGCCGTGAATGTACGTACGTCGTACTGTACCTACATCGTGAATGAATTCCGCAATTTCTTTGTAAAGCACACCTTCTCACTTGAAACCCCACACCGGAAAAATTCACGTTAATTTCAAGACTCTTAAGAGTGGTTTTGTTTCAGTATGAAAGCAAAATCCTCGAGAACAAAATATTTTTATTGCAACCGTGTTTTTTATATTTTAAAATAGACACCTTCCTTATTATGCGCTAAGGCTGTGGGATGGCATTATGAGTATTATATATGTACACAAGAACACATGACTATATCAAAAAATATATATATATAAAATATTATGCAATTTAGTAGAAAATTATTTATATATACGTTCTTTAGCTTCACTCTGTATCCTGTATATAGCAGGGTAGGCAGTGGGAACCTGGAAACTTAATATTAAGACTTAAGAATTCTCGAGGCATTTTGTGTTAAGTGGCGAAACTCAACACTACGCCTAACCTCGTAACCAGAACGAGGAATTTAAAATATTAAACATTTCATTCCCAGAATGGGAATCGAACCCACAGCCGTCTCCTTTATAGCGTATTACGCTTGTGCCCCTGCGCCACGACGGCTTCATATTATAAAATTATATTTATACGAATACATTTTTTTAGCACAACAAGATCTATCTAGAGAAGTCTATTTTTATTAGTCGTCTAATCAAGTCCTATTGGAATAAAGATAACAGTTTTATACAGCTTTTAAATGTATTTTAACGTACATCATTTTAATTGATTAATAATAACCCGCCGGCGGCTTCGCCTGCTTGATCTATTTGAGCTTACTACTGTATTTATCATTAGGTACAGTAAATCATAAAAGGGCTAAAAATAAACTTATGCTATTGTATTTTGTATAAATCACACCTTACAACGTGAATATATCAAGATGTAAATGTTGTGTAGACTTATTAAGAACTTCCCATATATAGTCAGTACGTAATCATTCTTGTCAACTCAGTGAAGACACGCAAACTTTATGGTCGATAACACCAAAATGCCCTAAGGACTTGGTTACCAATAATTAAGTAGTTTAAAATCTCACGAAGATATATTAAGGTTCGTATTACCATATATGGTAGTTTAACATACGACCATTTGTTGCAAGAATATCTATAATTCTGACGGAGTAGTTCGGCGCCGCAACCTGGTAATAACTTGATCAAACCCTCAGCAAGCGCAACTTTATGCCAATTGAAAAGTTGTACTGCATTAAAATATGCTAATCAATAGTGGAATGTCATAAGTTATATTTAATTTAGAAATTTCTGTAGAAATAGCTGTAGTTTCTGTAATTAAATTGATTTAACATTAGACAGATTGTGTTAAAACATTTTTTTTTATTTTGAAACTACTTGCATCTTCGTTGTTTTTTCATTTAAAGCTGTTCTTAAATTAACATAATAATCTACGAAATATTAAAGTGCTATAAAAGGTTTATATTCTTGGGAAT
The DNA here is from genome assembly GCA_018249795.1 of Heliconius telesiphe telesiphe. Taxonomy (NCBI): domain Eukaryota; kingdom Metazoa; phylum Arthropoda; class Insecta; order Lepidoptera; family Nymphalidae; genus Heliconius; species Heliconius telesiphe. Next base: position 14,066 of record DWLH01000152.1, on the reverse strand, counting down.
AATATTGGGAAAAAAGTAAATAAATAAAATAGGTATAGTGTATCTACACAGGTAAAACTTCGAGAAAGTAGAAAAATATCAATATAATAATTTTACGATATATTTATTAAAATATTATTAAAAAGATACTAATAATTTTACATTTAATTTTTTATGTTTAATTACTTATAGTAATAAAAAACACGGTGTCTAATTCGATTTCTTTCTTACGAACGCATGAATAAGTACGTATTTTATTAGTACGTTAAATCTTCTAAATATTTATGTAGATATATATTCTAATTGTGTATTTTACCTATTTTATTTCTGAAAGTTTCAAATTACAATCAATGGCTAACAAATATTCACTTATGTAAATTATTTATTACTACTCATTCTAAATAATGATTTTTAATTTTTTAAATTTAAATCATCTTATAATTAGGACTTCTTGCATCAAAGCTATTAATTTGATCAACGGCATGCTGTCATAGTTAGTCCAACTTAAACTGGGACAAACTTTTAACGTCCGTAGTGAACTAATAAAGTTTCATTTTATTTGCAGTCATACTACACCTACTTGACTCTTTGAAGTGCTTTTTTTTTTAAATATAAATTAAAATTCAAAAGATTTATTTTAATAACAGAACAAAACAAAAATTATTGCAGTAAAAACGCTCTATTAATTTCAAAAGCACACTGTTTTACACTTGATTTTTATTACAAAATAATGAACATAAAATGGCGGAGATTATCTCGCTGGAGGCGCATGGCGGAATAAGAAACTCTTGACACCTCATTTGTCAAAATCGGTCCAGCCGTTGAGCCTTTACAAAGGAACAAAGAAAAAGAGCTGAATTGTTATGAACCGCAATCATCCTTTATTCCTACGTAGGCAACATTTGTATGAGAGCGAAGTACTGGAATAACGAAGACCTAAATAATAAAAGTTTAATTAGCTTATATGTTGTTTCTTTTTTCTTTTTCTATGTGTATAAAGAGATATTCTTTTTTTAAATTTATTTATATCGAATATCTTTTAAAAAAGATATTCTATATAAATAAATTTAAAAGGTTTGGTTCTTTAATTATGGCGTTCCGAGCGTGCCAGTTGAGCACATATCACTTCGCCAACGTCACTTACTTTTATTTAAGTAGTGTTCGTGTTTATTGACATTTTGACATTGACATTGACATTAAATAGTATCTAATGCTTTTATTATATTTTGTTAGGTTAAGTCATCATTATATTCTTCTACTGTTGTAAGGTGTCCTCGTTCTTATTCCTTTTAGACATGATATGATAAATAGCTAGATATAAAGTTGCTCTTTGCCTGCACACAGCTAAAATCTACATTTTAAATATCCTAGTGCAATTTAAACGGCAGCATCATCAAATAAGTTCAAATTTTCAAAATGAGCTTCGTCAACTTTCACTACTCTATACCGATATGTTTGCAGTTTTAGTAAAACTCCTATTCGTTTAAAATTGCCTAGGAGTTTTTTTGAATATTTTTTTCATACAAAAGCCTTGATAAAAATATACATTGGATATCGAACTTGATTTCGTTTAGGCAATTTCAAACACTGGCTTTTTGTAGCTACGCCGGCGCGGCGTTTTGTTGTATAATTCTCTATCAATGTGTGATTTAAATTTCTAGTTGCATTTCGTAACATGTAAATAAGAAAATTCGTATATGCTATACATAATTTATATTGATTCTTTTTAATGTATTATATGTAACACTTTAAATGTAATGGATAAAACGATAAAGCTCGTGTTTTTAATTATATTATAAAAATCAAATCACCTTCACCCTGTATCCCGCGCGCAGCAGGATAGGAAGAGGGAACCTAGTTTTAAGACACTCCGTTCCCCACTTTCCGCCAAGTTCTGGAGGCATTGCGTGTTGAGTGGCGGAACTCAACGTCGCGCTTTGCCTCGAGACCAGAGCGAAGAAATTAATATATAAATATAAATAAATATTTTATTTCCTCGAGTGGGGATCGGACCCACAACCAGTCGATTTTACAGTCACACTATGTGCCCCTACGCCACGACTGGCCTCATAATTATATATTATTACTATCTTTTACCAGTGGCTTCATCCTCGTGGTCAATTGGAAATAACTAAGATTTGTGTGATTTGTTAGTACCAAAGGTAAAATATGGCCTATGGCCTTCCTCGACAAATAAACTATGCAACCCCAAAGGTGTTTTTCAATTCCAACCTAAACAAAAAAAAAAGAAATACCTAAAACTAACAAGTCCAATTAAATAGATTCTTCAGTGTTATATAGTTTGTGTACAATATAAATATAATATGCGTGTAGAGGAAAAATTAATATGTAACTAGGTAGATGAAAAAAAAAACTCAAATCACCAAATCAAAGTATATGTAATAATGTTATTATTATAATGTATAGTACATTGTTCATTCGTTGCGCTTTGTATCATTTTATTAATTTATCATTAATTTTAAATCCATAAATTCACCCTAACAGACGATTGAAATCAGTATAGTGCAGAAGCCGAGAACTCAATTTGCGTATGTCAGGGGACTTCCCGACATCATGTTGGGTTGTCATGACGACTTACATGTACGTTTCGGTTAGTAGATACCGGTTATTATGCAACAGTAAGCTTAATAATACTACTAAAAAATGATTTTTTTACATTAGACCGACTTCAAATACTTGTCTGTCCCAAAAATTTTTTTAGATGTATCAGTAAATTGTGAAAATGGATAAATGGAGCAAACATGTGTTTTATTGCTACGATAATATAATAAGTTTATTTATAATGTCTTTATGTAACTGTACAAGGGGTGATGAGAAAGTAATGATCGTCGGTTATTTCTATTGCACATAAAATTAAAAATATAATGTCCTCTACTCACGTAGTATCCGTTAGTTCAGGCAAAAAATATAGCTAAGGTTCCAAGGAACTACACTAATTAAGCAGAGAAGTGAACAGCTTGAAAAAATGTCTAGCAAAGACATACATATATGGCGACTTGGTGGAAACATCAGGAGATTGCATTCTGGGAATAGCATCTGGGAAGGTGGGAAGGACACATATCCACGCCCCTGAAGATAATATGAAACAAGTTGAAGAAATCGTATTGACAGATCGAACATTGATTATCAGGCATGTAGCTAAGCTCACAGGAATATCATATGGGAGAATTCAAAGAATCCTTGCGAACGAATTCCATATAAGAATTGTTACATTGAGTGCTGAGAATGATAACCGACGAGCAAAAGAAGAAACGAGGCAACATTTCAAAAGGAAATCTCGAAAAGCCAACTAGGGTATTTTTATGTCACATTTTGTGACTATAGACAAGACCTAGATCCACCATTTTGATCTTGAAAATATATAATTGATGACGTGGAAATGAGCCGATGAACCGACGTGGAAAGAATTCAAAGTGCCAAGCTCAGCAGGGAAGGTTATTGCGTCCGTTTTATGGGACACTGAAGGTATTACTATAATGGACTTTTTCCAGAAGAAGAGTCCCTTCTACATAACTTGCTGTTACTAAGCAGAACAAATAAGAAGATTGCGGGAGGCTATCAAGGAGGCTAGTTCAACACTAGTATTTTTTTTATAAAACATCGAGAATTTTTTCCTAAGGGAAATTCATTTCTAAGTTTAGAAATCGAAAAGTATGTGGATGATAAATATGAACATACATAATATAATTAGCAACAAAGCCAACTGAATTTATTACTTACATTTAAAATCGTATGAAACTAAAGCAGACATGTATACATTATAGATGTAAAATAAAAAAAGGAAATACACATTAGGCTAAGTTTAATAAGTTAAGATAATTTGGGTGCCCCATCAACTATCACGTTTCAACTTAATGTGCCTAACTTTGATCAATTTTGGCGGGCGACAATCGAATTACGATCGTCTGGTTCATATTCGATTTTTGTCATATTTCCATTGTTCCCAACCCCAACGAAGAGGTATGGTTGGTGATAATTGATAAATTGGTTTGCCGTTGCGGTCACCTGTAACGATTTATACGACATGAATATTTAATATACAATGTTGATTTCTTTTTGTTTACATTTTTTTTTAAATGACATGGTGATCAAATTTGGGGGACGTTTTTTGATAGGATAGGTTCAAATTTTAAATATAAATATATATTTTTGTATGTTTGTTAAAACATATATTTATCCAAAACAAAAATGACAATAGATAATGCATAACGTGATTTGATGGTAACAATAATAATAATAATAAATATACAAAACTAATTAAAGAAAAAATTAAAGAAAAAACGATGTAAAAGCTTAAAAATAATATAAAAGTACAATAAGACCATATCGCTTAAAGTGATCTCTTCCAGGCAACCTTTGGATGTTAGAGTTGTATAAAAGTAATGTAACTTATATGTATCATTAAAAAAAAAAACAATATAAACAAAGTAATTTCTATGACACTGACACAATTCTTCAATAGTCAGCACCGAAAATATTGCCAGTCACCCATTTTGTATTATATCCAAAAACTTCCTCACAAGTTCAAAAGTTTAGCAAACCTTGCACAATACAAGCAAGACTCTTATAATAACCTTACAAGGAAACTGCAGATACCAGTTCGAATGTACTGAAATATAATGAAATAGTAAACAGTAATATTCCCCGAAAGTATACTATGAACTATGAAGCTAATTCAGTTCTTCTTTTATATTCGTATCACGTACAACTTAAGTAACGGCATCTTCGCTCCGCGCATGTGACACCTAGCGTTAGGTGCCGTGAAAAATGGACCGTTTCCCGACAACCAGATAAATTTATCTTCGCTACTATTGCGACGCGATATTTGGGTGTTAATATTCATTGAAGTACGAGTTTGGTTAGTTTTATGTAATATTGCTCTCTTAGCGTGACAATACATGTGTGTGATCGTTCTAGATTCGATTTTGTTATTAAAATGTACATATTACCGAAGTTTCGATTAAAGAATTATAAATGTATGTGTCTACTATTTAAAATTAAATTATGACTACATTTTTTTTTTACCACCGTCGTGAAACAGTGGCACAGAGTCACAACGACGAACGCGACTGCTGAAGGTTCTATTCCCACTCGGGACGACGAAGTATTTTTATTTCGTTACTTTGATGAAATGATAAAGCATGGCGTTGAAGTGCTCCACTCGATACGCAACTTCCCGATAATTGGACGAGCTTAGAGAACGGAATGTTTAACTAAACCTTTAGGTTCCCTCCGTCTATTCCCTGGTATATAGGCATAAATGTAAAAAATATCACCGAATATGAAAAACTTATATTAAAAAAAATTATAGAATTTTAAATACAAATCACTATAGTTGCTAGTTTAAATTTGGCAAAACAATCCAGCGTCGTGTTTAGTGTTTTACATACAATTAAATGTTTATGAGTTTCGTCCCTTAATTGCGAGTTCAAATGTGCTTTATATGGTAATACGGGTGACGTTATACAATAGTTCCACAGTTTGTTCGTTTATATGTACGACTTGAATATTGTCGCAGACATATTTATATCTGTTAATCATAATTTAACTTAATGAATATAATAAAATATCTTAATTTCTTTCTATTTATTCTTTTTCTTTCTATTTATTCTATTCTTTCTATTAGACGGAGAACGGAATATTTTATCACTAGGATATCTATGGCTACCGAAAAATAGAAAAATATATAATTTCCTTTTAAATGTAATTGTCCATACGAAAGAGAATCTTTTGCCATCTGCTATTTGTACTAAGATAATGTAGTAGACTGCAGTAATGGCGTGCAGAAAATTATGTTGTCTGGCTTGTAGGAAATGGCGCAAATTATATTATTTGTGACATAATATTATGAATTATGACATGTGCTATAGGAAGTTAATTGAGAAGTAACGTGGCGTGGTTAAAATTCGATCTCGATATTCGTAGATACAAATCCTAGATTTAGCTAAATATAACATAGATAAGTATAACTATACAAATATACATAGATAAATATAACGTAGAAAGTTCATTGTTTGTTAAATAGTTGGCTTGGTTTGTTAAATGGTTGGATAGTTTCTGTTGGTCACAACACTAAAATAAAAATGGAAACCGAAATTACTTTAACTTTATTTATTTAACCTTGTCCCTAGTCTTAAATATGCAAAAATAATTTTAAAAAAATTCTGTCGCCGTCGTAACTCAATTAAGTCTTGTCTGTCTGCACGCGATGGTTAAGGTCTGAAATTCCACTTGGTTAAAATTTATTAAAATATTTTATTCAAGAGTCCTCGTTTTCCTTCCAACAGAAGTTCTAATTAGTTCCTTCACTTATTGTGGAATATAATTATAATTTTTTTTTAAAAGATACAAAATAGTGTGACATTTCAATAAGTGGCTGTAACTATTGTAGAAAAGTGGAACAGCGTCTAACTGAAAGGCGATGGTCGTTGGTTCAATCTCCACTCGGGGAATATATCCTTTTCATTTAACAGTTCAGGTTAGGCAATCGAGACGTAAAAACGCACCACACCACATATAATGCTTCGAATTTGAGTTTGCTATGAATGAAAGTGGAGGTTAGCGTGGTGCAGGAGCACAAGCGTGTGACTGTAAACGCGACGGTTGGGGGTTCGATGCTCACTCGGGGGATTGAAATATTAATTTCCTCGCTCTGGTAACAAGGCGAAACGCCGCGCCGTGTTGTTCCGCCATTCGACATGGAATTCCTCGAGAATTCGGCGGAAAGTGGAGAACAAAATGTCCTAAAACAATGTAGGTTTCCTCTGCCTACCCTGCTACGTGGGGGATACAAAGCTAAAAAAAAGTGAACGAAAAATGACTATCTCCCCTTCGGCAACAACTATAAAGCTGCTTCTGCTTTTATTTCACTTAATTCTCTTTATCTGCCATACCCACTTAATATATGGAACATTAATTATATATTCTTATAGACAACAGAATGCAATGGTCTGTAATCGGAATGCATATTTTCCCAGATCCTGGAATATGAGTGGATGGTGGATATCAGCTTAACTGTTATTTCAGTCGCGACGTGAAATAATAACGCAGTTTATTATAGTCTTCATGCCTGAATATGTCTGATTAAGTTCCTGAGCTACCGGCATGTGCAATTATTTTCATAGTTCATCATATTTCAGTGATTTATTATACGCATTTTCCAATGATAATAGTATAAAATAAAAATAGATTTATATTTTTTTATGTAACCTCTACAAGACAACTTGTTAAGTTATTAACTATATTAAGTAGTATTTCTAACACTAACAGCAAAGATGATTTCTAGAATTCAATATGAATCTTTTCAGAATATGTAAGGTTTTACAAAATTGACATAGCATTGTCATACGACTAATAGAGAAGTATCCCGCACATAGCAGGGTAGGCAAGGAGAACTGGTGCTAAGACACTCCGTTCCTTACAGCCGTTTACAGCCACACTTTGTGCCCCTGCCCCACGACCGGCCTCTATCTCTACGCGACAATAATATTTATTTCTTTACACATATCTCTATATCACTTGGGACCAACTCAATCATTTAAACTAACATTATCTACAACGAGCAATTGGTATTAACATGCGGCGACACATACTCTAAAACTTCCGGAGTACTGGAAACTAGGCTATCGGATGTTCACTCCCAACTAGACTGTCACAAAGGAACGTCTCCGAACTTCAATAATGAGATGAATAATTAAACAGTTTGCATCGACGAGTATTGTATAGTGTGTATATGCAGCCCAATTGTTAATTATTATTGTATTAATATCTTGATCTAACATCTCTACTATCTTTTTTGTATATCAATTATTGTTATACAAAAGAGAAATAAAGAGAAAGAATAAGTAAGTTTAGCTATTCAAAATGCAATGTCTCGATTTCGAACGCTCCCGTCGATTCTTCTCGGGTTTGAGGCAGTGACTTTAGTGATATGATGGTAAATTATTTGACGTTCTAAATATAAAGCGTGTGACTTCTTATTTCGAAAGAAATTATTTGATTTTGACTTTGGCTCTGACTTTCGAACAGACCCTATGTCCTCTGGAAAAGTTTAAAACTGTTTCTGAAAATATTATGATTTTTTGCAAAAAAGGCAGACCATCGTGGTGCAGTTGCACACGCGACTGCCTACCCTACTATGTGCGGGATACAATGTGAGGCCAGAAAATACCGTAAGTACGATTCGAGAGCGGAGTGGTAGTACTAGCCTGACTCTAGTGATATCGGTACCAACTCCGTTATTTTTGCCTATCTTCTAATATCTTACATATGGTAATGATACCAGTGAATGACAGTAAATTTTAATATTTTCATCAGAGATATAAAAAAATATAAAGTTTAAACCAATAATTACGAGCTAAAATAATATTTTTTTTAGTTACAAAATTTAAATTTGTGGTAACGTGAAATTGCTTTCAAATTGTATTAAGCAACAGGAAAATCTCCAATTATCGATATTAAGGTCCATAGAATATTAAGGTGATAGAATATATGTGCTACACAGAATAAAAATTATCTTATACCAAAATAAAAAAGTAAATTATAGCGTAATTATGGCATATTTACATTTTGATCAGTGCAGCAATATTAAATGGCATAGAGGCTCTTATGGCGTTTGCCATAATATATATATATATACATTTTGTTTAGTGTCCATAATTTTAGTGAAGATTTTAAAATAAAGATATAAATCTATATTTATCTCCTTATCTTAAAAAATAAAAAAGCTTCCATCATTAGTGCTTGCGGTAGCTGTTACCATTACCTTGTTTATTTTTTATTTCTCATTACTACAAATATAACTTAAAATATATTTAAACAAAAAATTAAAATATAAAAATTTCATAAAATACTCCTTCCATATAATAAAATTGATTTGAAAATTCTCCGACAGCTTTATGGATCCTGGTACACAAATATTTATGCTTTAAGAGCATCTTCTTTGTTTGCATGCAGCTTCCTTTCAGCTGGCTGATAGGTTTATCTATAAAAAGAATATGTACACATTAAAGCATTTAGTTTAGGTAACAAAAAATATAATGGGTACTTTTACTTAATATTTACTTTCCATAAAAAGAAATATGGATATTATTTTGGATCATGCCCATTTTGAAAATAAGATTTTTCGGCATGAGCTTAAACCTACAATTAATAGTGTCAAACTGGAATTATTAAGAAAGTGGTAGGATACAAAACAATACAAAGTTGGTTACTTTGTATTGTTTTGTATCCTACCACTTACTTCTTATTGAGTCTTTAATGACACGTTGAGTTCTGCTGCTCAATATATAATGTCTTATAATAGAAATGATCACAAGAATTATTTAAAAAAAAACATTATGCTAAGATTTTGAATCCTACATAATAAGATCAAACTGCTTCAAACTGATAATAGGTATCTTGACACCTGCACTTCGTTTGTAATCCATTTTTTTTTCGACGAAGAACGAACGAACGAACGAACGAACGACCTTCATATCATTAGATCTGTCAAGTTTCCGTTTTCACGAAGAATTGGTTAGAATTTTAGATTGCTGGGTTTAACGTGTTCAATATGCAGGAGCACAATTCGTTTAGATTGATGGCTTGCAGTTAAAAGAATGGAGTGGAAAATTTTCGTTCAAGTTTCAATACGACCAAATAAGATTCTCTATTGCATCTGCTGAATCCTATACGGTGTCGTCGAATAAAAAACTTAACATTGTGCAATATAAATTTATTTTTATATTTAATTAAAACCTTTTGCCTAATATAATTATTATTGAAAAATATTATTGTATTATGTAATTAGGAAATCATTACATTGTATATTTGTTAACTATTTTTATATTTTTACATTTTACATGGTCTACTTATTTTATAAACAAACAACCTTTATACACGGAAATTCTCAGATTTTATATTTTAACAATTTGAATAATTAATAATAAGGCTCTGTAGTTGTGTCCACATACGGGCCCATAAGGGCTCTATGGAATCTATCGTGCAGATCCTTGCTCTTCCACATAGCCATACGATTAGAAGTAGTAAGTACTACGTCAGTTCTCTTTGCCCAAGCATAGAGGAGTAAGGCCTTTGTCAAATGCTACCACATCCTTGTGCATATCTAAGTCAACCTTGAGAAAAAAATATCTAAGACCTGTGGTTATAGAGATTCTTGACATCCAGAAAGCCCCGACCTCCACACTTACGCGGAATATACAGTCTCATTACAGACGAACGCGGATGGTGCATTTGATATGTCCCCGCCACGTTTAATATGTTCATAGAGTTTTAAAATTCTAGTAATTCTAAAATAATTAATTATATTTTTTTTGTATCCTACATGTAGCAAAGTAGGCAGAGGAAGCCTAGTGTTAAAAAACTTCGCTCCCCACTCTCCGCCACGTTTTGGAGGAGTGGTGAAACTTAACGCCGTGTTTTGCGTTGATACCAGAGAAAATATAAAATATTTAATTTCATTTAGTGGGAATCACTGGCATCAAATATCTTTATTTTTTTCTGTTATGTAATATCTTTATATTTATATTGTATGAACTCATTGTTGCTTACATAAGTCGCTTACGGATTTGACTGTCGCTGACATTCCCCTTGTCAGTATATTTCCTGGTCGTGACATTCGATAGGTTATACGCATCTGAGCTTCAACATCACTTACAAAAATACCGTTAAATATAAATTATTCGGAGTGATTTGATGAAGAAAAAATATATATGTAATTTTAAATAAAAAAATATATATGTATAATTTATAAACTATTAACAAAAAAAAATTATCTCAAACAATAAACTAATAAGTAAAAAATAAATGTACTTAACATAAAGTAAAACGTACTTTGATTTTGTTAAACAAAAAATATTTAAAAAAGATTTTATAATTTTGAAGTCGATGTCAAGCTAATGCTATAACAACCTTATTACAATATCGAATTACTAAGCATGTTTATTTTACTTGGCACCGATTTCAAAATTATAAAATCTTTTTTAAATTATTTTAGGTTAATAAAATCAAAGTAACATACGCAATATTAGTTAAGTATTATTCAATCTTAATTCAAAATTATTATTGTACAAACTAACGTTTTGGCATATACGTAAGAATATAAGTAAAAAATATTCGGGTGAATTGGGAACCTCTCCCTTTTTAGAAGTCGGTTAAAATGGGAACATCCTTTTTAGAAATTCTTTGGAAAGAAATGCAACGATGAGGACTCTCACCTCTGACGAAAATTCTTCAGCCGGATACCATTATCAGAAGCTAACCAAAGTTTCACCAATCTCTCCTTGAAGTGTATTCTTTCCAATAAAATAATCATCGGAATCAGTTGGCGTGATATACGTCCATTTGTCGTTATACGTCCGTTCGTCGTTTGTTTTTTACTCATATTTGTAATATTATCGATATATAGTAATATATTAAAATACCTTTCAATTTGACATGCGATTTAATCTACCAAGTTAATTGCAACCGTTGCTAAGCAACAAGGAATTTTGTTGTATTAAGAAAAGCTCGCCCAAAACGAGCTCCCTGAACGCTTACATGGCGTGCGCTGACTCGCATCTCAACCTGTTGAGATACATAAAAACATTATTTTACAAAAATATTTTCCTTCCAAACTGTTGTTTGGAAGGAAAATAAATTTATTGTTGAGCCACAGTAACCATTTTAATATATTTAATTTAATTTTAAATTTATCGGGTTATTGTTAATGTATGTGTTTCTATAATTTGGTGTTCATCCTTATCAAAATAAATATAGTAATCACCTTTAGCATTTCATCTAGATTGAAATTGTAGTATACTGTAAATCATTCTAATAAATACTTAAGTAGATATTACTGAATCAAAATGAGCTAGCCTACGAGCCACACGGTATGTCCGACCCGAACGGGCAGACGACCATCACGGTTTTGTAAATTTTTATACATTTTAGATTTACTGTTAATTTCTATGTGGTTATTTGCTGTTAATTATTAATTTATATTTATCTTTGGTTCTCTTCACTTATTTGAGTAGTTCAATTTCTTGGTGAGCTTAGCTTAGCTTAGTTGGTCCTGAGCGGCATCACCCGATACTTCTAGTTTAATGTTATTTAATTAATTTATCAAAGTTTTAAAATACGGCAGTAGAATAGTCATACGCCGAAAGTAGAGTTGTAAATGCTTAAAGTTACGCAAAAGTCATTTATTGTAACGAACATATTGTAATCCTTTAAAAAAATTATATAACACTCAGTGACAACATATATCTTCGCAGAGCATTTTTTTTTACTGTTTTATCATAGTATAGATTATATTTCTTCTAATAATAAAAAAATTTCTATTTATTATTTAGGCTTAAATTTTCTTGAAAGTAATTTAATAAATATTCACATACTTCAAGCGGGCGAAGCCGCGCGGGTCCGCTAGTATAAATTATATTTACAATATATATATTTTAATTTTAATATATAAATTCACAAATTAACTTTTACTACCATTTATATTATTAACAACGCTAATTGCAGAGTTAATATCCTCCTTATGAGTTATGCGTATAGCCTCGGGTATAATTTACATCTTCGTTCGCTGATAACTCCTTATCAGACACCCAGAAAGGCGTCTCGCCCGCATGTTTGTCACCGGAGCCCGCTAGCATTCACACTTATCTTTCATACAATACCACTGGTTTGTACCGCTACGGTTATCTATTCTTTCTAACGTATTTGGCAATTGTAGCTTTTGTTTTTGTATGAGTTGTGTTGTGATAACAGTGTTTTCTTGAATGTGTATGATAATGTGGTTTTATTTTAAATAATGGCTGAGCATTTTGTATTGTAATAGAATTATAAAACGAATATAAGGTTTTTTTAATAATAGATAGATAAGAAAGAAATCATAATAATTTAGACGTAGCAGCATTGAACCAACAAATCTTTTACTCCAATCAATTGTTCGTCATGTGGTCAAAGTCCAAGGAAGCTAAAGCTTTTGAAGACTTATTAAATAGTATTAATATTACTAATAAAAAATCTAAACGTTAATAAAATTTCTAATTTGAAAATTATTTTTATTGAATCAATAACTATATATTTAAATCATTTAAATAACTTATAAAATTAATTTAGAAAAAAAAAAAGGTAAAAATATATTTTTAAGTAATACTTTGCTAATATAAAGCCTAATAAAATTACAAATGAAAAAAAACAATGACTTAAATTGTAAACATACTAAATAAACTGATCAAGTGCGAGTCGTTTCGCTTCGCGCAGGAAGCGTTCCGTATCATTATCTATAAAAACGATCGAAAAAATCACGTTTGTTGTATGAGAACCCAACACACGAACATTTAGTTAGAAAATTTAGTTCTTAGATTTGTTGTTATAGCGGCAAGAGAATCTACGAAAATTTCAACTGTCTATCACGATTCTTGAGATGCAGCCTGGTAACATATGGACAGACTGATGGACGGACGGGCAGCGGAGACTTTGTAATAGTCTTCCGTTTTACCCTTTGGGTACGGAACCTTAAAAATACAACCTATTGAAATAAACCTTATTAAGGCTGAAAAATTACTGCATAAAATAAACATTACGTAGGCTTAACAACTTTATTTGTATAAATTCTATGTATAGTGCGGCTCGCGTGTCTACAATTTACATCAATTTACCACGTACACGCCCCTACAACACTATTTCATCTATTCAAAATTCAACCTTATTTCAATTCGACATAAACTATTTTTAAAGTTAAAGTTTATTTCGTTTTTAAGGGACAAAAAGGACTTTTCTGATTACTGAATGCTGATACAACGGTTAACAATTGCCTATGGTGTACGAGACTGGTGTGTTAATAGATGGTACATTGAATCCTAAGGACCTAAGACTATTATTGATCTATAAGAATATTATTGAGCTCTGTAGTAAATCTTTCATTTACTTATATATCAGAAGAATGCTCTTATTTATCCCATAGACCTTAGAAGATTACTTAACTTTAAAATGTGAATTGAAATAAAAAAATTGCGTATATAAATAGATTTAAGACAAACAGAGTGTTCTTCACAGTGTATCCCGTACATATTAGCGTA
>DWLH01000151.1:0-31352 GCA_018249795.1 Heliconius telesiphe telesiphe | reverse complement strand
GAGTAATATCCTTGTGTTTTCGCTTAGATGAATTCTCAACGCTAGAAATAAAATTATTTCTTTGCTTTTTTATAATTTCAATAACATTAAATAAAAATATAATTAACATTTTAAATGCTAATTTGTTAAATAATGAAAACTGAAAAGTTTACCAAGCGTTTACATATGGCTTGTTTGTAGTTAAGTATGGTAGTACTGTTAAGTGTATTTTTTTATTAAGAATATAAAAAATTGATATAAAAGAATCGGTGAGATATAACAAAAAAAATATCACCGTAAATATGAATACCTATACTTAGGTAGTTACTACTAAATAAAAAAATATAAAAACAATTGGATTAACAAGAACAAACGTTGTGATAGTATATTTTCATACTCACGTTGTCCAGTAGACTCCATCCTGCTAGCAGTGTTCACAGTATCGCCGAAGAGACAGTAGTGCGGCATTTTTACACCCACCACGCCCGCGCACACCGGCCCCGAGTGGACGCCCACACGCACCTAACAAAATCTTTGAATTATGAAATAATCGTGAAACCCAAAAAACTTATTACAGTAAAGCCGAAATAAGTAATATATTTTTATTAAATATATGTATTTTTGTATACTTATATACCTTCATATTATATACTTTACCTCAAGTCTATGAGCGGGGCGATGTCTCACAACAAAGCTCCGCACCGCTTCCACTATGGCTAGCGCCATTAAGCATATTTCCCGCGCATGTAAATCTCCATTGCGCTCAGGTAACCCTGACACCACCATGTATGCGTCCCCAATAGTCTCTACCTGTTCAATACATTAATTTAGCTTCAAACCGTATCTATCATATAGCAGGGTAAACAGGGAATTTAGTGTTAAGACCCTCCGTTTACATAGCACCGCCATAGCAGCTTTCGTGTTTAGTAGTGAAACTGAAAGCCGCGCTTTGTCTTGATGTCAGAGCGGCGAATAATATATTCCCCCAAGTGGGAATCAAACCCACATCCGTTAGGTTTATGGTCATATACATTTAATACAAGATGAATAACAGAAAAAAAAACATTGTAATACATGGACTGTCAGTGGCTAACAAAGAAAAGTATGAAGAATGGATAACCATTCTTGTAAATTAACACTAAAAGATATAGAAATAAAAATTGAAACAAGCAAAATAGACAGGTTGCAAAGAATGAGAAAAACGAGACAAAGGCAATAAAGACAGCAAGTTTGCAGAAGAAAATCGAAATTCTTAGAAATAAAAAGAAAATGAAATCTAACACCTATATTACCAAGTGCCGCTGCGCCAGTCGTGGCGTAGCGGCACGAAGTGTGACTGTAACGACTGGTTGTGGGTTCGATCCCCACTTGAGGAGATGAAATATTTACTTAAATTTATATTTCCATTTCTTCGCTCTGGTGTCGAGGCTAAGCGCGGTTCTGC
This sequence comes from Heliconius telesiphe telesiphe, assembly GCA_018249795.1. Taxonomy (NCBI): domain Eukaryota; kingdom Metazoa; phylum Arthropoda; class Insecta; order Lepidoptera; family Nymphalidae; genus Heliconius; species Heliconius telesiphe. The sequence goes on along the minus strand of DWLH01000151.1, from coordinate 29,929 downwards.
CACTCAACACGCAATGGCTCCAGAATTCGGCAGAAAGTGGGGAACGCAGTGTGTTAACACTAGGTTCCCTCTGCCTAACCTGCTGTGTGCGGGATACAGCGTGAAGCTGATGTATTACCAAAAGTCCATAAATTCAAGGGTAATGTAAGTGTCAGATTTCAATTTCTAGGTACGATTTTTTGAAATTCAAAACATAAATTACTAGCGAAAAAAACCAAGGAACCAATAAGGAGAAAAAAGGGACGGAGAAAAGAAAAAGCTCTCAGATCGCTAAATTTCAAAACCAGTAATAAAAATTTGTATTTGATCAAAAATGTATAAAAAAGATGCCTTTCAGCACCTGCGGGCGAGTCAAACTCTTTGCAAGGAAGCAACAACCGCAAAAATTAGCACCACACTACTAAAAGCCGAAAACCCAAAATTAATACAAACAACAACCAATCGAACAGAATAAAAACAAAAAATCACAAAGTCTTAATCAAATAATTCTCCCACCACGGCTGGTCACCGCGGGGTAATCAGACCGTCAAGCTCTAACAACAACAAAAAATATATATTACTACAATAAATTCTAGGACTATAAAGACACCAGAACCTTTACTGGTACTGGAAGAAGCATTGAAGTATATAAAAAATCAGCTTCACGCTGTATCCCGCACACAGCAGGGTAGGCAGAGGGAACCTAGTGTTAAGATACTCCATTTCCCACTTTCTGCCGAATTCTGGAGGCATTGTGTGTTGAGTGGCAGCACTCAACGCCGCGCTTGTCCTCGACACCAGAGTGAAGAAAAGGAAATATAAATTTTAAGTAATAAATAAATATTTCATCTCCTCGAGTGGGAATCGAACCCACAACCAGTCGGTTTTATTTACACGACTTTACCCGACGACGGGATATAATAGGAATTTGTGAAATGCGGAGAGCTGGAGAAGCAGTGATAGAACATTTTTATTATATAATATACAATATAGGAGAAATAAGAGGCCAAAGAAGCGTCAGATTCATGATCAAGACACATCTTAAAAATAATATACACGATTTCCTTGGAGTCGCAGATTGGATAGCATTACTAAATAATAAATTATCAAAATACAAGAAAATGTGGATAGCAATACGAGCTTATGATCTCACAAGCAAAAAACTCTTTTATAGCAAATTAACCCAAAGTATAATTACACATTCAAATATACATTATTATTATACTTCTAGGGGGCTTTAATGCCCAGGTAGGAGTAAAACAAAACGAAGACGATATTGGGTATTGGGTAAGTTTGGTTATGGCAAATGGCGTCAAAATGGGCACAGACTGGTAGATTTTCTGCTAGAGCACAATTTCACTCTTCTGAATAGCATATTTAAGAAAAACGAGAATATCAAGTGGACTTGGATTTCATCAGACGGGAAAAGTAGAAATGAAATTTATTACATTATAAGCAACCACCGTAAATTATTTACAGATATGTATCTGTCGGTCATTAGAAAGCTTAACTTTAAAGACAACAAATGCCTCCTATAAAAGCAACTGACAACTCTGAAATAAATAAACTAACACCTCATTCCCTAGATAGTATACAAGAAGAAGTAATAATATCTGATTCAAAAGATTCAGCTATACCAAACTGCAAAATTGCAAAATATACTTGCCATAGGAATAAAAAAGGGACTAAACATAAATATTATTTAAGCCATTCGACTTTAGTACTAATAGAGGAAAAACTGTTTACTGTAAAAAAAAAGTAAATTACAGAGTGAAGCAAAGACAACTGAAGCAAAGAATGGTATCAAAATACTGAGAAACTCTGCACACCGAGATATAAAAATCGATACCTACTCCTCGAATATGTCAATGAATACATTTACATTGAACATATTATATCTCACTCAGACCAAACCACAAAAGAAATTAAAAAACGAATAGCAACTGGTTGGAAATGTTACTGGTCGTTGAAAGAAGTGATAAAATCCACCGACAGCAATCAAACGAAAAGTGTTTAACACCTGTATTTTACTCTGACTTACATATAAATGCGAAACCTAGTCACTCACAAAACACCACAGAGATATGCTCAGATACAGTCAAAGAGCCATGGAAAGGAGATGATGAGTATCAGAAAACAAAAAAGAATAAGAAATACAACTATAAGAATCAAAACTCAACTAACAGACATCCTCATAAAAATAGACCAACTAAAGTGAAGATGGACTGGGCATATACTAAGAAGTAAACACGAGATGGAGCAAAATTATAATGGATTGATATCTAAGAGTAAGTAAGGTAAAATGAGTACGGGAAGGCAGCACAGAAGATGGAAAGATGATATAAAACAGCAGGTTGGAGAAGGGTTGCCAGGGATGGAAAACATCGGAAAATGTTAGAGAAGGCCTTTGTCGACAGGCACACTGAGCTCAGAGATATACTATAAACAAATTTAATATAAAGCTCTAGATAAAAGGCTTAATGTAATGTAACATTTTTAATACGAGTACATTATTGTTCTTGTTGAACAAAAAACATTAAGATTATTTTTTGTTTATATATATATATATATATATATATATATATATATATATATATATATATATATATTAAATGCAAATCATCTTTGTATTAGTGATAATTAAGACCATTTAAAATAAACTTCCGAGCAATAGTGGCAATATTTATAGAACGTTAATAATATTCGTTTGGGATTAATTTTAACATTTTATAAAAAAATATTAATGTTATTTTGATACCTTATACACATCGTAATAACCGATGATTCTATCAAACGTGCTGTATAAGTCGTTGAGGAGGTCAACGACCTGCATGGGCGTGGACGCGGCGCAGAGCTCCGTGAAGCCGACAATGTCACTAAAGTACACGGTCACACATTCGAAACTCTCCGGCTGGACTACTTCACCCGCCATCAGTTGTTGTGCTACAGGCCTGTACACAAAATGTATGTATTATTAATAAACAACAAAAAAATATAAACACTGTTGTTTATTAATAATATAAAATGTATTATTAATAAACAACAGTGTTTGTAAATATAATAAATACTTTTAATTTTCTTTATTCGTATCTGTAGAATATTTCAATATTTTGTCGAAACAACACAACATAATGTCGAACTCCTAGAAGCATCACGTTATAGTCAGTAACAAAAATGGCAAATCTCTTTTTCCTTTTTTATTACAAAAAAGGAATTTCATTTATTTTTCAAATTACACATCTTCAGAGGAAAAATATTCAATTTCATTTTTAAAACTCATAGATAACTGACCGCGGAAGGACTTGGTATAGCAATTCTTCAGATCGTTTCTTTTCCAATGAGAGCTGTTCCGTCTTCTCCTCTACGAGAGACTCGAGATTGTTAGCGTACTGTTCCATACGACGTAAGAGATCGTCCATTAAATTATCACAGTATCCCCTGATAACAATGAAAAATACTTGAAAATGCATTTAATAATTAATTTTGTGTTTCGAAATTGATATCGGTAATGCTATTAAAGTCATATTTTATGTTTTCACAGGTTATAGTTATTGATGATGTCGTATAATGCCATAAAAGTAAAATAAAAATTTGAAAGTGTAGCCATTATTACAAAATATAAACAAATTTAAAAATACAAAGTAGTCTAAAATACAAAATATTTTCCATAAATGATAAAAAAAAAACAAACTAACTTGATGTAATTAGCGTTAATCGTATCAAACGAAGGGCGGTCGTCTGGTGCATCAAGCCAGCATCGCGCAGCCAGCTCTAGTAACTCCGCTGCAGCCCCTCCCGCTGAGCCCACCTCACCTAGTCCCACTACTGGGCGGAATGGCGGAGTCTCGTGGGCACACACTCGAGATACTATTTCTAAACATCATACAACCAAAGTAATTTCAGTAAATAAATAATAAGTATTCCATACTCTTTAAGTAAAAAACAGCCAGCATTTTGTAAACCGATAGAAATAATGTTTACATTCACTACTAATCCGCTGACTTATTTGTACATATGTTCAGCTTCACGCTGCATCCCGCACACAGCAGGGTAGGCAGAGGGAACTTAGTGGTAGACATGCCGTTCCCCACCTTCTGCCGAGTTCTGGAGGCATTGCGTGTTGAGTGGCGGAACTCAACGCTGCGCTTTGCCTCTACACCAGAGCGAAGAAATGAAAATATAAATGTAAGTAAATATTTCATTTCCTCGAGTGGGGATCGAACCCACAACCTGTCGATTATAAATTTTCATTATTCATAAATACTTGGAACACTAAATAACTTTTATTCCAAACAGAACAGTTACAAGCAAGTGAATAAATGATAAAGAAATACATTGTGCATACTACTTAAGCATTAAAAAAACAGCAGGGTAGTCAGAGGGAACCTAGTGTTAAGTCACTCCTTTCCCTACTTTCCGCGAAGTTCTGGAGGCATTGCGTGTTGAGTGGTGGAACTCAACATAAGCATTATTAAAACTTTAATTAGCATGACATAGTTTTCACCTTTATTAGACATAGTGGTAGAATAATGATGGAACGGGCCAGCGCGTAGAACAATTTCTTCAAGGATGATACCAAAACTGTACACGTCTCCTTTAGGAGAGGCGACGACTCCCGGGTACACGCTGCCCGCTACGAGCTCTGGAGCCGTCCATAGCAACTCTATAAATTATGTTCATACGTTCATACTCAATTAAGAAAAAAATATATATTATATTATTTATCTATTACTTTTATTATGAATGTATATATTTAATATGTACTTCATTCATAGAATTTTTATACTTTCTATATTTATTTTAAAAATATTTGATTAATTAAATTGTTATTAAAGATATAAATAGCTGCTTGTGTAAGACACAAATGACCATATATAGTTATCAATATAAGAGAATATTTTCTCGGAGTTACTACATATGCAATAATACTTTCACGTATAATAATATATTTATAGTGTAATATTATCATTTTACTAAAATATAAATAGAAATACTAATATAACAGTCAGTCCTCTAACTTCAACGAATGTGTTGTTAGCATGCAATGTCACGGCACCTGCTACGAGTTCTACGCCGCTATCGCATTCCAATTGAAGACAGATTGAACCTACTTTTCGCAACTTGCACGTCTTGTAATTTTCTGTGTGTGTAATGTGAATTGAAATAATTAATTTGAAACTCAAAAAGTTTCAAATTAATTATTTCAATTCACATTTAAATATCTTTTCTTTTTTTAAACTTCACGCTGTATTCCGCACACAGCACGGTAGGCAGAAAGAACCTAGTGTAAAGACACTCCGTTCTCCACTTTCCTGCGGTACTCAACGCCGCGCGCTGCCCCACATATGAGCGAAGAAATGAAAACATTAAATATTTCATACTCGAGTTTTTCGATCGAGTATCGAGTGTATCGTGTATCCTTAAAATAATAATGAAATAAAATAGATGTTTCTTCACGACTCATACAAATGAACAAAAAACTTGAAGAATAAGAAACTGTCGTGACTAAGGCATTTAAAGTAATGACTTCTGAAACGAAGTCTAAAACAATTAGAAACAAAAACGTTTTATATAATTACTATAGTAGTAGGCATCGTCTTTAATCAAGTCGGTGGGCGTGCAGAGCGTGTTTAGTCCATAGTCAGAGATCTTCAAGACGAAGCGTCCGTCGATCAAGCAGTTGGACGAACGAAGCTTGCCATGTGCCCCCAGTCCGCTATGAAGATAGCACATTCCCTGTATTTTAAAATACAAATATTAATAATTGAATTGCATTATTATTTATTTAAAAATCTAAATTACTTTTATTCGTTAAAATTAAACACCTTAAAATTGTTTTCATATGTTATTCTTCCCTTTTCCTTTCTTTCCCTTTTTGGGAACACCCAATTTGCACATTAAAATCTCCTAATAATAAATAGTTAGGGACATGTTCCTTCAGAGTGCTATTGAGTTTTGAGTAAAACAGATCTATTTCCGAATTACTTAATTGCTTAGTAGTTATTCTACTCTTCTTGTAATAAAGACCATTTCTTGTTTCCCAATGAAAGGTATAGCATCTACAAGTAGCTCCGATACGCCAATTCAAAAAAAACCTAACTTTACTTAACTTAGCTTCACGCTTTATCCCTAGCGGGGGGTAGTCAGAGAGAACGGAGCACCAAACGCCACGGTTCTTTTTTCATTAGAAATACTTTTCCATGATTAATGGATGTTTCGCTAAAATAATAAAAAATAATTTTGTCGCGTTCTTCAATCTCTTCCCCAAATCTACGAACTTCGCTGAGGCCAATAATACTTCATTTGATGTTTTCTAATGCTATTGTTAGTTCTTTTAAGCTTTCCTCAGTGAAAGTATTGTATGTGCGAATGTAGAAAGAAGAATTTTTATTTTTTACACAGTTTGTAGTGAATAGCTGTTTTGGAAGCAGTCTTCTTGCTAACGAAATATATATTTACATAAAAAACATGCCCAAAATTACCTAATGGATTCAATGATTAACCTTAAATTAACACGAGACGTGCTTAATCAAAGTAAAACTTTGATATAGGATAATTACACCTTAAACCCTTTTCAACGTCAACAATATGTAGCTATACAGAATCTAAATAATATAAGAGGATGTATGACGCATTATTTTAAAAGATAACAAAGAAGAGTAATTATATAGTCTTCTTTATCAGCAAGTTCAAATTAATTTGATACTGGCTCAGGTACGAACGTTGGTAAATTGAAAGGATTACCGGAATTGCGGCAAAGATCACAGTAACGCTAGATCTAAACAAGTTCAAAAACCTACTATATAGAGTTAGCATAAATTACTTATAGTGTAGTAATAGGTGTCACTGTAATTACGAGGACGTCATTTGACATTGTTTCTATTGTCGATTGTATTAAGTGGCGGTAGTGTGCTGCGTCTTTTCCGGTGGATTTCCAATATAAGGACAAACGACACGGCACTCGCGTTAAACATTTAGATCCCTTACAAAAAGTCCAAAATAAATTCTTACGTATCGCAACGGGTTGCCCGTGGTTCGTACGTAACGTCGACCTACACAGAGATTTTGAACTGGAATCGATTAACGAACACTGCAAGCGCTTAGCGACGCGCTACTTTAAGCGCGCAGGCTCGCACGCGAACCCCCTTATAATCACGGCGTGTGATTATACACCCAACGCGCACCCTAAACGTAGACGCCCGCGTAGCGTCTTTTTAGACCCAGATGACGGCATTACGATCGCGAATGCCCCGTATGTAGGTAGGAAAAACAACACTACACACACACGACACAAACACCGTCGTCGACGGAATCGACGACGAAGTCCAGTATATTCCACGGCTCGGCCGCGTCTCGGCGCGGTCGGGCCCAGCGGTTAGGGACTGTTAGCTCCCTTAGATTAGTCTAATTTTTGTCCCCAGTCGCGGCTTCACGTCGCGGCTGGCTTTGTTTAGCATAGGGAAATTCCCAGCCCGCTCGACGATTGTAAGCCGAGGTTCGAGCCCAGCAGGGGGCGCCCTTACAGTCGTCGACCCCTCTCAAGCAGCCAGGTAGTGCTTGCATTTCTTCAGGGACAGAGTACCCTCTTCTTGTCATTAGAATTAATATTTAAATATTGTAACTACGTGTATATACAAGCAAATTGTGAAGAACAAGCGTATATAAAGTTATTGTAAAAGCTAGATTTTGTGTCTGATTTGTTGGTTCGCCCGACAATAGCTAAGCTATACTAACTATAGATCTATACAAATATTTAAAATTTTAATATCATTTTAAAAATATTAAGACGTATAATAATGACATGTCAATATGCAAACAAGTATTCTGGAAATTGAATTGGTATTCTAAACGCGACGATTGTGCATTCCATTCCCACTTGGAAAAATTAAATATTTAATATTTTCATTTCTTCGCTTCGATAACAACAACATGCAAGGCTTCCAGAATTCTGCGGAAAGTGGGGAACGGAACTGGGACGAAATTACTTACGCCTTAATATTTGGTTCTCATGTGTTAAAAAAAAAATGGTGATGAGACTCATTACCATAAAATAAAACCAAATACGGTTAATAAGAAAAAGTAGGCATAAATATAGCGCCATTGTAACACTATATGGCAGTTCTCCTAAAATTGTTATTTTTAACCAAAAATTATGTCTTTTTTAAAACCAGCGTGTAAAGCTGAAATTTTACTGTGGGATATAAGCTTGGACATTATAATGCACGTTTATTGGAGTGCCATGTATGAACATTGAACATTGATGAACAACCCCTATTTATTTTATAAATGGATTTTTAAAAAAATGTGTTAATACGGACAATGGTGATTAGTGTAGAATAATGATAAGCAACTGAAGAAAAATGATGCTGTGGTACCAACCATTATTCTTTACAACAGAATTGAAATTAAATACTTACTTATTTATCTTCACGCTGTATTACTAGTGGGAAAGTTGGAGAGAACGGAACGCCAAACGCTACGGTCTCTATATACCTCTTTCACCTCGTCCACTATCATCAACTTTTCATACATGCCATCTGGGGCGTCCTCGTGCTTTTTATGTGAATTTCGTCCTTCAGTATCTTTGATGCTGTATTTTCGACAGTCAACCGAGGTCCCCCCCTATTTTGTTACCGCTCTCTTTCTCTTTATCAATCTTTTTTGCTATTCCTTCACCACCAATCCATTCGCACGTTCTATTATATTCTCACCGTGAAAAGTATGATCGATTTATTCCTAACGGATCAGTATATTTAAGGTTAAGTTGACACACGAGTGCTTAGGATGCTATCCTGGGAACAGACCAATATGTAGTCGTTGCTAGAATAAGGAGTCTGTTTCATTTTGAGGGAGGAGACGTCCAAACTTATAGTCGAATTATCGCATAAGAAGGTGGAAGTTTTAAGATCCATCGATCAAAGAGGTATTTATTGTACTTCCAAAATATTAGACATCTTTGAAACAGAAAACGGAAACGTTGAAGTATACTCAGCCAATATATTTAAGAATTATATGAGAAAAGCAGCGACAGAAATATGTGGTAAATGAAAACTAGGTTTTAGTAAAAAGCTCGATAAATGATAGGATAATAAAGTGAAAGACACGGTAGAGAAAAAAAAGCTCGTTAGGATTATGATCCTAACGAGCGAGGCATCAGATAAATCTTTTTAAAAAAGAAAAAGGATTAGGTACAAAGGCACCAAACGAAAGTGCTGATAAAGATGAAGCGTGAAAGTTCTGAGAAAGAAATAAATAAAATGTTAACGAGCAACATTTCTAACGATTTTTTGTAATTCCTAAGGTTATTTACTAATTTGCCACACATTTTAGATGTTTGACAGGGGTGTAAGATATTTTGGGAGACTACCTCGGTACAATATTTTAATCGCTTCCCTTGTTGTAAAGTATGTTTATAGAGATCACTCAGCCTGTGTGCGAGAAAGAAAAAGCACGTCTCACGCATTGAATATGGTTGCGCCATGTCAACTTGGCAGCATGAAGTAACACAAAGTGACATGTGAGGGGAAATTTCCTTCCCAAGGAAAGTCCTTTCTTAAAGAAGGACCAGAGCCTGTTCTTGCATTTGAAAGAAATGAAGAAAAGACGCACAGGCGTATTGCTGCCGGTAACATAATTAACGGTGCCTTAGATGCATTGGTGAGACCGTGAAATAACAGAATAGTTGCACGTTTGGGTACACTGTGCAATGCTGACGAACGACGTTGATATACGGCGGCGAAACGTAGGTGTTGCAGAATGAAGAATGAAAGAAACGTAAGATATGTAACATTAAATCCCTCGTAACTAGTTATGTAAAATGTCTTAAATTGTATGGGTTGCCGAAAATACACAATAAGACTAAACTGACTGTATCATTAATAGTTAGCCAAATCAGTACGCCGAGGTATAAACTGGCTCAACATGTCAAGGACTCTTACCATTTTGTTTGTGGGCTGAAAGATCTTAATTTAGCTAACAAAGAAACCACACTCACATAATTCAATAGTGAATCTTATGACCATCCTACACATATATCTACCATTGGCAAATCTTTATTTGAAAGAGCCCACCAACTCTGCGACGCTGAACACCTAGGGGACGATAGGCGAAGAATGCCTTCCAACAGAGCAAGATGCCTACTCCCCTCTAGCATTATCAGAAGACCCCCAGTAGAAAGACAACTGTACTTCTACCATATGTAAAACAAGTTTTGAAACAGACAGAATTGCAACATTTTAAGAGAAAAGCTTCCATTAAAACTATATTTAAGTCTAACAAGAAAGTAAATCCAATTCTTAAGACCAGTGAAACGTAATTTTCCTCTGCAGTGTATAGACCTATATAAACTAGATAGTAACTGAGATTTAACATACATTGTTCAAAAAAGGGGAAGCATCGGAATTGGGGGAATCTCCGATGTCAAGAATGGACATGCACCGAAGTCAACTGCGTCTGGGTAAAGAGCGGATAAACCTAACCATAACATCGGGTCTTATAAATCACAAACCCTCGCTCTGGAGAAAAGATATATACAGGAGGAAGATCACGAAAAAACATAATAAACCCCCGCATGGCATTTATAAAGAGATTGACGAGTGGTAACAGTGGATAAAGTAAAACATACAGAGAGTAGGGCTTTTGGCGCGTTTGGCATTCTCTCTGACTACCCCGCTAGGGATAAAGAGAGATATAAAAAATAAAGAATGATGAAAAAAATAAATAAAAACAACTAAAGAATATTAACAGAAATCGTTAAATTTTAGATATATTTTATTAAGTCTAAATCTAAAATTTACGTTGAAGTAGCTTATTTTTGTATTGTTCTATATGCGAAAAACAGTAATAATATTTATAACGTTTCCACTGAAACGGAATGCCATGGAAGTGATATAGCAAGAAGATTCAAAAGAATATAATCCGAGAAAAATTCACGAACAAAATTTAGGTACTACGGAAATTTTAGTCATAGTTGGTTTAAACATAAAAAATTCATCACACGACCCATACATGAGTTAACCTATTAGAAATATGTGTAAGATTCAGGACTACAGCCTGAAATCAGACCCATTCGTCTACTCTAAAAGCTATATATACGAATAATAATCATTGTATTCAGCTACTTCTCTTCCAGCGTCACACACACACGTTGGAATTTTATCAATTCAACGTACATGAAATATGCTGGTTACTGTATTTTGTTCAAAATGTAAATATAAGTATATATTAACGATTTCCGAAACATTTTTAATCTAAAAGTAGTAAATAAAGATATATTGATATCTTTATATGCTAAAATTATTGATGTGCTAAAATTAGGAGAATCCAATTTAAGACTTATTTATAAAATGTTAAAGCATCTGTGGCGGCTGTTGCACCATCAGAAATTAAAGCTCTGCATGCTAACATTATTATAAGCCAAAATAAACAGTACGTTAGATAACGTATTTTCGTGGCAATATTTAAAACAAAAGCTCGCTCGATCATGACCCTATTTTTATAAACTTTTTTTGCGATCGATTTTTGTGTAGCTACACCTAAATTATAATAAAATATAATAACTTTAAGTATATACTTATTTCATTAAAAATAGCAAAAAAATATATATATTATAGTTTAAATACGAATATTTTTGAAAAGAAATTAGCTAAGAACACACCAAATCTCCACGTAAAATATTCAATTTTTTGAAGGTTATTTCTTAAAATATATTTTTGTATACACTAAATCATTAAACTTGTCTAGACTACTTGTTTATTATTTAGTTAAGTATTTAATATGAGATTCATCTTCTTAAAATTATTTACTATTAATGAGTAAACACTAGGAAATTGAAATTTGTGCGTTTTGGAGAACTGCCATATAACGTTATAAGGTTACTGTGCAAGATAAATCAACAAGTTAGCTATTAGAGGATCTCAGTATTATAGGTCAAAGTTGTAAAATCTAAGTTCATTGTTAACTTTGCTGACAAGTGCGGATCTAGTAGGGTTAACTGTTGTTGGTAACACTTGAAACCTATGACAGGTTGACTTTATAACTTTTGATCTTGAAATCAGAAATCAATAATTTTGCTGCTAGCTTCACGCTGTGCTGTATCCTGCACATAGCATTTTAAGTTGGGGAAACTGGGAACCTAGTATTAAGACATTCCGTTCCCATTAAGACTGTCTTCCGTTCCCCACTTTCCATCGAATTCTAGTTGTATTGCGTGTTGAGTGGCTGAACTCAACGGTCTGTATAATAGATACGCATATGAATATGTACTCGTATGTGAATACCTTGTTTTGTACAAAACCATCTGTACAGAAACATTAGCGAAACAATTAGGTAATTTCAAATCGTTTTTGTACATTGTAGCTACTAAACCAGTAAATTTGTTTCTAAATTTTAATGAATTACCTAGCAAAAGACAAAATTAGCCTTTTTTCTTAATTCTTCCTATTTAAATAAATGTTATGTAAAAATTGTAATAAAAGAGCAAAGCTGGTGCAGTATTCGGGCTTTATGTGTTATTTATGGTATACATATAGGTACTTTAGTTGCTTAAGCGTAAAACCAATTGTGCTTAGTTAAAGTTCAGGTCAAATCTAAAAAAGAATCTTATTTATATAATTTCAAAAATACAAACAACGTACCTGCACGATATCATGTACCAGAGAAGTTCTAAAATTCCAATCTAATTGCAGTTCCTCATTAGCCAGGACGTCCTTCAGAGATCCCTTCGGACAGTACTCCGTCAGAATGAAGACTAAAGGGCAATCGACACACGCGCCAATAAAACGTGCTGTGTTTTCGTGAGATACGTTGCGAGCCTAAAGCAAATTATTAATATTTATAAAGAATAAATATTATAAGCAATATCGACCGATAAATTAAATAAAATTATAAAAATATGACTTACTTGTTTTATCTCCCAAAGCAATTTTTTATTTAAATCTAATTTTTTCCTATGTATCTTCTTTACTGCCACACGATTGCCCTTGTACAAGCCAACCGTGAAAGAGGAGAGTGTAACTGAAGGGCTTATCCCAGCAGAATTTGAGCTGCGTGTACTCCAGCCTAAAGATAACTAAAATGAAATAAAAGTTGAAATTAAAATGATGTTTAAATAAGTTTAAAATTCAGTGACTGGGTATCTACCGAAACTAGCGAGTTATACAATGTATTTAGGTAATGAAATCATGATCCGGCCGGTCTTGATAAGTTTATTAAGAAAAAAACTTATCAAGACTTTAGTGTGAAATAACACTCTAAAAAAGTTAAAAAAATACTTGAATTTAATGCAGGATAGCTGTCATTGTATTATTATACTAAACAATAAAACTGTAACCTCAATTTTAAAAAGAGCAACTATTTTCTTGCCGGTTCTTCTCAGCAGAACTGCCTTCCGAGCCAGTGGTAGCTTTGTGTTCATTTGACGATTCAAAAATGTTTGTAAAAGTCTATTTGAATAAAGAATATTTTGAATTGAATTGAATCAATATTTCTATTATACTTGAATAAATAATATTTTGAAGAATTGATTTAATATGCCTAATATTAATAAGATCAAATATCAAGAATTAATAACAATTACACAATCGGACTTAAACAAAACATAAAATATTATTTTTAAGATAATTCACAGAGATCTTTTGTATTTACTGAAGCCGTTCGACTTTGTTTGATTTGAATTAATAACGAGCAAACAATAAAAACAAACGAATTGGAAACATTTAATGAGTTCAATAATTACTTCAATAGTGACTATAATTAGCAATGTACCGCAGGCATTTGGCGACGTACTGAAATATAAAACTTAATGGAGCAAATTGTGTTAAATGAGTGCTTTTCAGCTACACGCTGTAAGCAGAGGGAACCTAATGGTGTGGAGGTAAAGCGCGACGTTGAGTTCTGCCACTCAACACGCAATGCCTCAAGAATTCGGCAGAAAGTGGAGAAAAGACTTAAGAAAGAGTCTTAACGTAGGTTCCCTCTGCCTACCCCGCTGTGTGCGGAATACAGCGTGAAGCTATTTTTTTTATTTAATTTATTTTTTTACTAGTAATTAAATTGAAAGTCTTTGTTTTTTTATTCTTAGAGGTATGTACATCTAAAGTATCAAAACATCTATTATTGTAATCTATATATTATCTAGAAATATAGAGAAATTGTAGGCAAGGATGGATATTCTTTACACTAGGTCTCTATCTCTATGAATTTGATTATTGTGTGAATATAAAATTACACCATTACATTTTTACAGTGTTTGCGGAATAAATAATATTATAAACAAGTGCGAGTCGGGCTCGTCCATCGAGGATTCCATACAAAAATTGGAGGACTCGACTTTTTTCTGAAATTCAAGCTTAAGCTAAGCTTGAAGTTAAGCCTTTTAAGGTTATTATTTTTGAGGATTTAACCACAAATGTATTGTTTCAGATTTCTTCCTGAACTAGTACTACCTGTAGATGCTAGCTGCGAAACTCTAGGTCATAATTGTAGGTCAACCGGAAGTACCCTATTAATTTTGTTTTTTATTATTTTTTAAGTAAATATAGAAATACAATTTTTTCAGGAAATTATGGGACTGTAGATCTGAGTATATGGTTTGACTTTCAACTCGAAATCTCCAAGCTTTCCTGAGATAAAGCCTCTTGATATAAGGGTTCCTTTTTTTTCTTAAAAGGCCCCAAAACCCTAAAAATTATAAAGCTGTTAATGAAATACATTATATTATTATACCTTAAGCACTTCATTGATGCTATGTAAGGCAGGACTAGAGCCGAGACCAGTGCCCACCTCTACCAATACTTCTTCGGGACGAACGCGCCACGCCCTGTTGTTCATCTCTGCGTCTATACGCACCTGTCTAACAATATTATAAACTTAATTTATATAATAGATTATTCTAAGACTAGATATAATTTTATTATTATTAGAATAGAATAATAAAAATTTGTTGTTGTAAAAAAAAACTTGTTTAGACATTTTGGAGAAATCAAATATTACTTTAATATTTGTATATTACATAATATTCTACTATTGGATATCAAAATAATAATATGAGAAAACGATTAAATTTAATTAAGGAAAAAGGAAAGATAATTTTGCCTTCTGCTTGAATAGCACGTCAAGAGATTTATAAAGTAACAAAGAAAATGTCTATAGGGCCCACTAATACGTATTCTACTTAGTAACTGTTAATACGTAGCGGCATGTACGACACGATCAAATAACAACCATTCAAACGCTTCCATATGCTGTCTACATATATTTACTTATAAGTATCAAAATATAGAAAGGATACAGCATACGTTTTTAGTTTTTACAAAAAAGGCTTACGATTTTACTTTACGGGTGTGCCTGTTCTATTTTTGTATTGTTTTATATTTATCCAGCGATACGTCTACTTTTTATTTGTTTTGTTTTTCGAAATTGATTGTATTTTTATTATATAAAATTTTGTCAACTATATAATATTTATTTTATAGCATAAGCACTTATCAAAAAAAGAATTGATAGCGCAACTTTCCTTCATTCCAAATGTTGCGGCGTTAACATTGTAATTATTATCAAGAATTGCCTAAAAAAATTTACAAGATGCCATATATGTATCGTTTTTTTTTGTCTAGTACAAAAACCTATTTTTTATTTTATTTTAAATACTTACTTGTAAGCCACGCACCCTGCGGTAAAGGCGATCGTCAAGAATACAGCCAACCCAATAAAGCAATATATCAACACTGCCTGAGCCTCTGAGCAGCGTGAAAATGGATAATAAATTACAATTTGTGTCTAAAACACTCTATATCTCTTATTTTATATCTCACATAATAAACTCACGGAACTTACAATGTTACACGGAATTACAATGTTATTGTGAAATTTTAATATATTTTGTTTATAAATTTAATGTTTCGAACTCTAAAATGTACCAATTTTCTATAGATATTTTCTTAAAGCTTTGTTCTCTAACATTTAACATCACATAGTCGAAGTCCGTACACAATTCTCCGAGCAATTTACTCGTACTGTAATTTAATCAATCGTATAAATGATACAAGGTTGACTTCACACTTCTTTTACTTTACTTTTTAGCTAAATTTAAAACTAGTTTAGAGTATAGTGTTGTTTAAGAACGACTACTATTGTATATAGATAACTGATATCTATATACAATAGTAGTCGTTTATAGATATCATGAATTTTGTACTAGTAGGTAAAAGAAGATAAGCAAATCATATTTTTTTTATAAAACTTATTAATATTTGTGGGAAAATCTTAGTTTTTGTCAAATTAGAAATTTTAAATGATATACATGATCCTCACCTCCTTGACACATAGGATCCGTACCGAGGAAGCCGCAGCGCGGTTTGTCGGGCGGCGGGCCGCGCCGGCCGCCTGGCCAGTGGATAGCTTTGCCCGCTACCGGCTTGTAGCTACTATTTAAGCCGTGGTAGAAAGCCACGACCTATATATTTTTATAAAAAATAACGTTAGGACTACTTCAAAGCCGTAGTGGTGCAGTTTGTTGGTTCGATCCACACTCGGAGGAATTAAATCAGGTAATGATTTCAATTAAAAAAAAACTCGGAGTGCCTACAAGGTTCCCTCTGCATACCCTGCAATATGCGGGAAACAGCGTAAAGCTGGAAAAATGCTTCTATAAACGTATGTATTTTGAAATTATATGAAAATTGAATAGAAATTGGCACGAAATGTGTTATTTTATTGATATATATTTTTCAACAAAATCAGTACAATACAATATGTAATATGCATGAATATGTCGTTGTATTTGCTTCAAATAAAATGATAGCATAATGTTAGTATTGTTTCATTCAATATTAAAATGAGGACATTTATACCAAATTATGCAAGTGTAATGACATTTACTGAAATGATATGTATTTAGGTCAGAGCCTGTTATAATTATTGTTACATTTGATTATCATAAATCTATTAATTATTAACCGACTTCTGTAAAAGTAACACAGAATGTAAAAGTAGGAGATACTCAATGCGGCTGTATTTTTTTATTATTATTTTTATTCTGTTACTTTAGAACATTCGACTGGGTGGGCCGATTTTTTTGATTATTTTTTTTTGGTGCTTCCCATATTTAATTTGGTCCAGATCTAAAAATGTTATCAATGAGAAAATTATTTCGACAAATGGACGTATAAGTCAATTTAACTTTTTAGTTTACTGTTTGAAGTCGATTATTTTTTTGTTAAAAATTATTTGCACTCACTTCAAATTTTCCAGTAACAGGATCGAGATCCAAAATCGCGTAATCGGCATCTCTGTCTCCAACGGAGTCGATGCGGACGTGACCTGTTATACCTGACAAATGAAATCTATTTAATATATAAAGCATTGTTTCATTTTGTTTCGAGGCCAGTCGTGGCACTGGGGCACAAAGTGTGACTGTAAAACCGACTGGTTGTGGGTTCGATCCCCACTCGAGGAGATGAAATATTTACTTAAACTTTATATTTCCATTTCTTCGCTCTGGTGTCGAGGCAAAACACGGCGTTGAGTTCTGCCACTCAACACGCAATGCCTCCAGAATTCGGCTGAAAGTAGGGAGCGGAGTGTCTTAACTCAGGTTCCCTCTGCCGACCCTGCTGTGTGCGAGATACTGCGTGAAGATGATTTTTATCATTGTTTCGTTAAATATATTATATAGCTACCTACGTTTATTTCAACTTAGCACATTGTTCTTTCATGTATTTTAAGAATGTGTTTTTAGATAAATAGAAAATAGATAATAACCAAGGTTTGTATACACATACATATAAGTTTTCTTTAATAAATAATTATAAATAACAATATTTTGAGGTCAGTAATAGCTCAGGGGCAAAAGTTAAAAAAAAGCGTGTGACTGTAAACGCGACAGGTTGTGGGTTCGAATCCCAATCGAGGAAATGAAATACTTAATATTATCATCTCTTCGCTATTGTGTGAAAGCAAAGCGCGGCGTTGAGATCCGCCACTAAGCACACAATCTTTCCTGAGGTCGAAAGAGAAAGGAATTCCGTTCTCTTTTCTCGGCCATAACACTGGGTTCCCTCTTATTTTTTTATGGAAAAGACAAGGTAAACGAGCGTGCGGGTCACCTGATGGTAAGTGATTACCACCGCCCACAACCCCGTGCAACACCAGAGGAGCTACAGGTGCGTTGCCGGTCTTAAGGTGGGTTGGGCGCCGGAGCCCGGCATTACCTGATGCGAAACGCAGTGGCATAAAGCCACTACTTCACGCCGGTTTTAAATGCCGGGGGTGGTAATGATCCGGTCGAGTCTGCCCATGCGTGTTGCCATTGCTGGCGACGTGACCCTACCACACGTACTTTAGTCGCCTCTTACGACACCTCCAGTACCAGGATGATCCTATTCTAGGCCGGGATCACACGGCACAAACGGCACGGCTCTGCCTACGCTTCTGTGTGCAGGATACAGCGTGAAGCTAAAAAAAATAACAATATGTAAATTATCAAAAAATATGATATTTCTCCCGTTTTTCTAACGTATTTCTCACTCGTATTACGTCAGATGGTCGATTGCTTAACAATAACAATATTTACCGTGGAAGTCCCTCCCCCACATGCGTCGGGTGATGTTCCTCCCGTCCCTCACGTCGCCGCCCTCGGTCAACGTTTCATTTAACGCCATACCCAACAAGTAAACGCCATCATAAAACGCGCCTATAAAGAAGTTCACCTGCTGACAATACGAGGGATTAAACGATACGGTGTCTTTAATTCGCATTTTGTTTTGGAAATATTATGTTGGTATGTTATATTAATAAATATTTATCAATATATTAGATTTTTTGTGTATATATATTTTTTTTTATATTTTCTAAATAAATTTTTGATAAAGCTTGTGCTTAAATCAGTTGTATCGAGACAAAACACCTTAATACCACCCAAAAGATCTTAAATTCAAAAAATTTACAAAGAATACAAACATGTAAATTATAAAATATAGTATCACATATAATATCTAGTACAATTTTCTTTTTCAACTTCACGCAGTATCCCGCGTATATAGGGTACGCAGAGGGTTTAGACACTCCGTTTCTTCTTCTCCGTTCCCATTTTCCGCTGAATTGTGGAGGTATTACGTGTTGAGTGGCGGAACCCAATGCCTTGGTACCAGAACGAAGAAATGAAAATATACTTATTTAAAAAAAAAACAGCTTCACGTTGTATCCCGGACACAGCAGGGTAGGAGAGGGACCCTAGTGTTAAGACACTCCATTCCCCATTTTCCGCCGAAATCTGGAGGCATTGCGTGTTGAGGGGCGGAACTCAACGTCGCGCTTTGCCTCCACACCAGAGCAAAGAAATGAAAACATAAATATTTCATTTCCTCATGTGGGAATCGATCCTACAGCCAGTCGATTTTGTAGTCACACATTGTGCCCCTGCGCCACGACTGGCCTCATAACAAATATTATTACATGATATTTTCAAAATTTCCCAACAAACCTCTTCACCATCAGAGAACGTATAATTATAATGTTGTTTCGCCCTTGCCCGTACTGTATCTGCGAATTCGTCGAAGCGGTCACCAGTGGGCAGTTTTAGGGAAACCCTCAACAATGCTTCGTACGCGGCGCGAGCTGCAGCATCGCGCTCATCGCCTGCAGCCCATCCAGTCTCACCCCAGTAACCACCCTACAACATTACTAAAATATTTAACAATTGACATTTTTAACATGTTTAGAAAACGTATAAAAATTTGAACGTAGCGGGACTCGAACCCGCGCCTCCTGGAAACCGACTAGGCGCTCTGACCGCTAAGCCATACGTTCTCATCTAGCTACGTCGAAATTTTTATACGCTTGTTACAATTTATTTATGTTGTTAGCATCTCTGTAGGTAGATTTTTACAAATTTCCGCTACCCAAAGATAATTACTTAGAACTATTGTTTGGCAAGAGAGAATACTATTTTTTAAACATTTTTAAAGTGTTATTCCACACTTAGGAAAGAAAAATACTTATTTAGAAAACGTATAAAAATTTGAACGTAGCGGGACTCGAACCCGCGCCTCCTGGAAACCGACCAGGCGCTCTGACCGCTAAGCCATACGTTCTCATTGAGCTACGTCGAAGGAGGAGGAGGAGGCCCGGGTTCGAGTCCCGCTACATTCAAATTTTTATGCGTTTTCTAAATGAGTATTTTTCTTTCCTAAGTGTGGAATAACACTTTAAAAATGTTTAAAAAATAGTATTCTCATTTGCCAAACGATAATTCTAAGTAATTATCTTTGGGTAGCGGAAATTTGTAAAATCTCCCTACAGAGATGCTAACAACATAAATAAGTTGTAACAATTCGTCGAAATTTTTATACGTTTTCTAAATAAGCATTTTTCTTTCCTAAGTGTGGAATAACACTTTAAAAATGTTTAAAAAAAATTTTACATGTTTGAAAAAAAAACACAATTAACGTTTCGTTATATATATTTTATCCCAGTCAACTTTTTTTTTTTCGTTTTCTAAAATAATGCTGCCATTTTTAATATGATAGACTATAAAATGCATGTATCTTAATATGTGTATATTTAATTATAGTAAAAATTAGGTCGTTGATGTTCACGATTATTACACATTTTAAATTAAACTATTTAACTGAATTAATCGCGTATATTTAGTATGATACATTTTTGGAAATCCGACGTTACGAACACTTTGCAGTAGTCCCTGGTGGTAGACTGAGGTGGCCCACCATACCAGAGGGCAAGATACAGTCAGCTCATTCTGCAGGAATCCAGGGAAGTACGCGAGGCAATTAAGAAATCGTTGGCGGTAGTTTCATATAACAATTATGTCAACTGACAGACGAATGCCACCTCAGTCTACCCGTGACCACGGACTACTGCAAAGTGTTCGAAACGTCGGGTTTCCAAAAATGTATAATCTTAAATATACACGATTAATTCGGTTAAATAGTTTCATTTAAAATAATAAAACTTATTTGTTACTATACCTGAAATATTTCCACGTCAAGAAAAGCCCAATCTCCGCGAGTCATGCCCAACGAGTGAGCCGCAAGAAGAAATTCACGAACCAGAGATCCTCGTACACTCAGTATAACAACTAAAATGAATATATTCAACGATTATTTATTTTATAAAGTGTTTTATAACTAGGACTAGTTTTATTAACCGAGTTCTAGAAGGAGAAGGTTCAATATTCGACAACTATATTTTGTTTGAGTTCTCTTCGTCAAAGAATTTTAAGAACTAGTTCACAATGATTTTAAAAAATATTTTTTATTTGAAAGAGCGTCACTTGACCATCATTGCCACCAAGACAAGATTTCATGATGGAATCCCAGAGAATCGTGGGAATCCTTTAAATTTTTGAGTACACGTACGCGAAGTGCTTCATATACATATATACGTAAATTATCTGTATCTCTCCTACAGCAGAGTAGACAGGGGAAACCTGGGAACCTTTTTTTGCTTACATTTACATTTGTTTTTCTTGAGACAAATTGTAATTAAATAGTATTTACATCGAAATAAAACAATAAGGTTAATTTAAAGGTATCAATCATATCTAAAACTAAACATGATACAAAATAAGAAGAGTACAAAAGATAGAAGCTATTAACGTCGGACATATCGACACGTTTCAAAATTAGACACGAATCACTGAACGCATTGACTTTGAACTTTGCTCGGAAGCCTCTAGATTTCTGGTACTTAAGCCCTGTTACTCACTGTTGTAAAGCCCTGGCACTCAATGTTATAAAAAATAATAACGTCACGCAGTACCCCGCATAAAGGAAGGTAGGCAGAGGTAACCTGGAAACGTAGTGTTAAGAAATCTGGAGGTATTGCGAGTTAGGTTACATATTTATTTATTTACATTACATTACTTTTATTTTCTAATAATAATATTATTTAAAAAACAATATCTGTACCTATATTGAAAAATTAAGTTTAAGCAAATTCAATAAAACAGTTATTTGTAGCAATTTTGTCGATCAACATTCATAAAAAAAAATATTTTAATCAGCTTATAAATAAAAAAGTGTTTTATTTATAAGCCGATCGAAATAAAACAAACACTAAATAATAAGGGAAGCTTGCAAAATACAATAGTGAAAACAACAATTAAGTCGGTTAAGTCGATTCTGATACTAGCGTGAACAGACGCACAGATAAACAAAAAAAATCTTTGTTTTGGGTTCTATTACATTGAGAATGTCCCCGTTTGTAGTTTTTCCCATACATCTCCCATTTACAGACAGAGATCAGTTACAATTTTATTATAAGACAGCTAGATATACTTTACTATGCGCAGGTAACTAAATCTTACAAAATATATAGGTAGGTAGTTAGGAGGTATAATTTTTTAAATGCATAATATACGAGTATGGATTGTAAGTATTACTAAAATATGAATAATAAGAAAGATAAATAAAATCAACAATAAACTCCAAAAAATATTTTCATAATTTATTCCATGTACAAAGGTTATATTTCATACTATAAAGGCATACATGGCATGGGGCAAAAGTATTTTCCTAATGTTGATACAAAGGAAAATATGTTTTTTAGGTATAATTTTTTATTTATTATATATGTATGTGCCGTTATGATCGATGACTTGCCATCTTATAGGTAGTGCCATGATTCCATTCCTGTAGAAATTTTGAGATTTTTGATTAAAAAAATCTGACAGGTAGTTCACAGTGTTCTTTTGAGGTTAGGTTTATGCTCCCTAAAGAGTTCTGCGATGACTGCAACAGGTGGAAATCTGATGGGGCATGGTCAGGGCTATCAGCTATCGCTCTCGTAATTTTTACTGCGTAGGTGTAGATGAGTGCGGTCTGGCGTTGTCGTGGTGGAACACCACGCCCTTCCTATTCCCCAACATCGGCTGGTTTTACTCAATAGTTTTTTTTAACCTCATCAGTTGCTGACAGTAGAGGTCAGAATCGATAGTTTTACCCGGTGGCAAAAGCTCATAGTGGACGGGCTTTGAAACGGTCTGTGGCGCTTGTCCATGCTTCGACCATGATGTATTTCGCACATTCTTATCGTAAGTGAGCCTTTTTTCATCACCCGTAATCAACTGTTTAAGAAATGGTTCAGAATTGTTACGTTTCAACAAAGAAACGCAAATGGAAACACGTTGCAGTAGGTTTCTCTTCATCATCATCATATCATCATGTGGTACCCAAATGTCAAGTTTTTTCTTGTACCCAGACTTTCATAAATGACGTGAAACTGTTCTATGATCAACATCCAATTCTCCAGCAATGTCCTACCTACTAATATGTCGATCTTGCTCCACTTTCTCAAAGATGACACTGATTTTATCTGTAACAGGGCCTTCAGAGCGAATCACTTCTTTCACACTAAAATTTCCAGACTTGAAACGCTTGAACCACATTTGTGCTACTCTTATTGATACCGCATTAGATCCGTAAACCATATAAATTTTATTCGCGGCGTTCGTCGCATTTTTACATTTTTTGTAATAATACTGTAAAATGTACCTAATTTTTGCGTCAGATACGTTCATTTCGCTTTCTTGAAAAACAATTGAAAAATGGCGGGAACTTATTTTTTTTTATTTATTGCATCTTCAGAATGTCACATTTAATGGTAATAAAACAAGCCAGTTACATTCAGTACAGCCAAAGAGGTTTGATTACTAATAATACATTCAAAATACGGTTAAACTTTTGCCCGACCTATTATTTCATACTTTAAGCATATAACAAATAATATAATCTCTATATCTTTAATCATCTCCTTGAAATCAGATATAAATGTAAACACAGCTTGCGACTTGTGGAGTTTATTTTAATCAAAAGAGGTTGTTTTGGTTCTGGCACCGCAAACTTAGTAGAGCTAAAACTAAATCCACGTAAACAATAACTTTACTTGGCTTGTTTGTATTATCAAATTATTGTAAAGTTGGATTACAGAATATTAACAGATTAAAGGTTATAGTATATAAATTTCATTATTTCATTATTTCATTATATTGTAATATAATTTAAAATTAATTATTTATACGTTAATTATTTGCGCTTTAATTGATGAAATATATATTTAAATAATAAATTTAATAAAAAATTACCTACATATTTTTTTCTAATTATAAGACACCAGTTTCATTATAGCTTATTATTTAATTTACCACATTAAATTTCATGTTTTAACTATTATTTTAAGTTAATTTCAAGTCAATTATAGAAATTTAAGTGCAACTTACCCCTTGCGTACATACTGACATCTTTAAGCAGGGCTTCGCAAGATTCCCTTTCATTTCCATCCAGTTCCCGCACAGCCTTGAGCACTCCTTCCTTTCTTAAGCCCCATTCCAAAGATTTACCTGTTCAATATAAATTATATTTTTATTTTATTGAATGCAGTCTCAGTTTAATACTAAACCTAACATCGCCTACTCGCAAATATGAAGTTTCTTCTATTGAGATTTGAAACCATAATTTTCACATTACATATTTTTTCTCCTAAAAGATTTTTTTACAAAAAAATATCAAAATATCACTTTGGGTTTTGTGTTCACTTCATGCTGTATCTTGCATAAAGCAGAGCAGAGGATCTAGAGTCGAGACACTCCGCTCTCCATGGTCCACCCGAATAAGCCACGCTTGTTCAGAATTAAAACTCTACGCCTCACTTTGTGCGACAATCGGCAAAATGTAACTAATTCATTCCCATGAGTGTGGTTCGATCTCATAACAAACGCGCTTTATTTAGGTGCAGTCTTAGGTCCGTATTCATAAATCGCTCTCTAAGATCGATCTTGAGATACCGTTTTCATTTATAAATAATATATCTAAGAATGAAAACGACATCTCAAGATCGATCTTAGACTTGAGAGCGATTTATTATATAGTTGATAACTCAAGCACATTTTTAAGAACTTTTTCCTGATAGCTCTGCAAAGTATAAAGATGACTCGAAACAAATTCGTGTTCAAGTATTACTTCACTGTAACTTCGAAATTTATTGCAAAACTTATGAAAAGATACATATTGTAAATAATGTTTAGATAATTCATGTTTCACATATAAAGTTTCATAATATTTTAATTGGGATCTGGTTTTAAATATATTATGAACGGCCTACTATTTTATAATCCTATACAGTTTCCTTTAGAAATTCGGGAAAAGCATTAGTGTCATAGTACACAGCCGAGGGAACCTAAACAACTAACATTATATTCCCACACGTAGTAGTTAACCATACGTTGTTTGTCAGTCAGTCATTCAGTCACCAACAGAAATGTAAAAAAATATATTTTAACCTTCACGCAAGATTCCAACATATAACCGGATTATTAGAGAGAACATATTGTTAAGATACTCTGGTTGACACATTGCGTGATGAGTGAAGGAACTTGACACCGTACTTTGTCTTGTTACTAGAGCGATAAAATAAAAATAATACACTTCCTCGAGTGGGAACCAAAACTACAACCATCGCCAGCGTAACCAACAAACAAATATATACAAAAAATAAAATGAAATACAATAACAATATTATACTCTATTAACGAATCCGCTTACCAACAGTAAGTGAAAACAAATCGGACTTATCCAAAAGCAGCGCGACGTGAGACCATCCGAACCGCTCGAAGACGCTGGTGAAAACACGAGGCAAGCGACACTGACAGTACGACATTCGGGTCAGCGTTGGGTACTTGCCCTTGTCGTTGAATAGTGTTTGAGGCTGGAATCGTATGCTCTATAAGTATATTTATAGTAAAGAAATATATTATAGATTTCATAAGCATCGTTTTTACAGGTTAGTTTAAGATTTATAAAATAGGCATTGGATTGAAATTTCAGAAATTATATTTCAACTTTACATTTGTAAATCCGATTTACCAAAGCGATTTAAAAAAACATTATTTAATTGGTATCTCTACATAACGTCTCTACATAAATTCATATTTTAAAAATAGTTAAATAACTCATATATTAAATAACAAATTACATGAATAGCGAAAAAATATTTCTATAATTTCGACCTACATAATATGTACAAATATAGAACGCAATGAAAGCTTCATAATTTATGCAACTTACTCTTGTCCCCTTACGTAGGTTCCTCAGTCTGTGCATGCGACTTACGACGCTCGCCGGAGCCGCCAATTCTCCTTCTGAAGGAGGCTAAAATCGATGACGATAGATATTTAATTATTTTTAATAATATTTTTTACATATTTTATTAGTATTTCATTACATTATATGTTATTATTTTACAATAAATTACAAATAATAATAATTTAATCTTAAACATTCTACATGTAATATACTATTATATATATATATATATATATATATATATATATATATATATATATATATATATATATATATATATATACAAAAAATATATATATATATATATATATATATATAAAGTTGTAAATTATGATTGATTGATGATATTGATTCGGATTGTAATATTGTACTAATGGCCTATGATATGATATGGAAATGTAAAAATATATATTTTTATATTTATCAAAAACTTTTTCAAAAACAGGTTTTCCTTATGTTTTATACTTTTTAAATGAAAGTCGATTCTTGGGTCAGGTTCATTGTTAATTGACTATTAATTTGTCTAACCACACAGGATTTATATTAAATTACAAACGTATCTATACACTATAATAAAAATATAACTCATCGCTGTCTGCACGCTTGAAGTTATATGGGAAAATATATTATAATGGGCATTTATTAATGTAATAGAACCCAAAACAATAATTTTATAATTTAGGACTGTCTGTTGCGTTTGTTCACGCTGATCTCAGAAACAGCCTAACCGATTTAAATTCAAATTCACTATTGTATTTTGACAAACTATACCATACCAACCAACTATAAACATTTAGTTTTTGTTTCATTTTAATCGGCTTTTAAATAAAATTGTTATGTCAATATAAAGAAAGAATTGCATGCGACAATATAGCAACAAAATAAGCTTTTATGGTTGAAAATTTAGCTATCAATGTTGTTATCTTCAAAATGATAATGTTATTACATAACGAAAATAATTCAAGTGAGAAAATAAATAGTGGTACAGCACAAGCGGGCGAAGCCGCAAGCGGCTCACGTTAGACTTGAACTCACAATTATTACGCATCATATGAAGCAAGAGTAAAGTCGATAGTCGTAAAATAGACACTAATAAAAATCTCTATTCAGGACAAAATTGATAAAATTTGAATATGAAACAGTGTATCCTATATAGCAGAGTAGACAGAAAGGAAGACAAGACAGAGTAGAGAACTTCGTGTTATGACACTCCAACACTCAAATAAAAAATATAAAATTTTGCATGAAAAAAGAGATACATGCTAAAGGTTCACTTTACAAAGTGAGTATTCAGTGTTCACAAGCCATTACGCTTCAATTCAATTTGATTGCGGCCTCAATGCCAAGTTCGTGGATTCCGTGGAGCTCTTTCACTGATTTGTTTGTACCCTTGACCACCGGGACAAGGTAAATCGAGCCCGTAATGACTGTTTGCTAGATGAGAGAGACTATTCTCTTATGTACTTTACATAATATATATAGGAAATATTTGCTTTTAAATACTTGTTATGTTTATTTTTTTTTAGCGTCACGTTGTATTCCGCACACAGAGGGTAGGCAGTGGGAACCTAATGTTAAGACACTCTGTTTCCCATTTTCTACCAAATTCTGGAGTAATTGCGTGTTGAGTGGCAGAACTCAACGCCGCGCTTTTTGTGTCTACCCCAGTGCGAAAAAAATGGAATCGGGGATCATTTCATCAGGTGGAGATCAAACACACAAACCTGTCGCGTTTACAGTCACACTTTGGGCCTCTGCGCCACAACTGGCCTCAATACTATTTGCTTTGAAAATTTATTTTACTTTTGTAGATTCGCGTATATTGTATTTGTGCATTAATAAGTAGGGTAGACCGAGGCGAAACGGATCTTTTTTTTTTTTTGGAGAATTTGAAAATCATATTAAAGCATACTATATGAAATTTTTGTTGGCTAAATAGAAGTCATTAAAAATCTAGCTGCGTAAAAAACATAACAAAACTTAAATTATTCAAAAATTCTCCAAATAGTTACCACAAAACCTATCCTATCCTATTCGACTCATTTTGTGGACCGAATAGGATAAACATAAAATAAATTTTAAATATACATTAATAAACTTTGGAATCAACAAAAATCATCGTTGTAATAATAATTAATGAGATTAATATTGATGAGTAAGACACAAATCACACATATACGGACCATTTTTTGCTCCCATATCGGCACATTTTCGTGTCACCATTCTTAGCATCTATGGCACTGAATCCAATAACAAATTGAAAATTATATATATATATATATATAGAAACATTGCCTACAGATAATACAAAATTTTACGTCACACTATATCTAACTGAGAACTCCTATCATTATTGAAAATATGGATATTACACAAGATATTTTTTAAGTGTAATTAACTGTAACCCACAAACATTTATATCTATGAATTGAACTATAAAAAATCTTGTACATTCAAATTTAAATATATATATTCACCATATATGTAAAATATATTAAATATTTATTCTTTGAAAATTTAAGTGAATATTCACGTGGTTCTCGTTACTTGACCTTTGAAGATTGTTGTTAAGTAATTAGGGAAAGGCCGGAGATCGCTTATCAACACTAAAACTACAGGGACCGTTTCACAAAGACTTCATTAAGCCTGACGACTTAAAGTAAGTAGAAACTTAATGAAATTTAAGTAAACAAGATAAAAATACATTAAAAAACTTACATAAAATGTTTTATTTTTATATTCAAGTTGTATTCCGCATATAGCACCATCGGCAGAGATTGCGTGTTGAGTGATGGAACCGAACGCCGTGCTTTGCTTTGATACCGGAGCAAGGAAATAAAAATATTAAATAATATTTTCCTAGAGTAGGAATCAAACTCACAACCCTAGTGCTTGTGCCACGGCGCCACGATGTGAAGGGAACCTAGTGCTAAGACACTCGTGGAAACGAAAAAGTTGGAAAAGAAAAGCCGAAAAGTTCCTACTTTCCGCCCAGCTTTCGAAGCTTTCGCTGTTGAATTTCACCACGCTGTGTCTATCAGAGCAAAGAAATGAAAATAACCTAAATATATAGCCGTATTCAATATTCATACATATATTCATATGAAAATGTTAAAATAGAGATCTGCAAAACGCTATGAGCCAAATCTTTTTAATATAAAATTTATCATATATCCTTGTGTTTGAAGATCCTTTGAGTAATCAAATATCCTTTTTTCCTTTAACTCTACAGAAGGTCACAGAGTTTCAGTTAGATAAGGCATGTCTTCCAAGTTCACATTTACACTGACGATTTGTTTTAGTGTTTTAGTTATTTACTACCCCATAAATTTTACGAAGATTGACGCTAGCTATAGGGCACTAAATAATTTTCAAAACTAATAAAACTTTAATTCTTAGATTAAGACTCGACGGGTTCGATCTTTGCTTAATAATAAACTACATCTCTTGTGTCCTGCAGTTTTAATACAGTTCTTAACTAAGTCCAGCCCTCGTCAAACTAAAACCAATTCTAGATTGTATTAAATTTTAACTTTGAAATCTCATTGAACAACATTTTAAGAACATTTCTTTAGTATCTTAGATAAATATTTCCTTATATTTTACTCATTTTATGGCTGAAACGAATTACTGACTGAACTTTTTATCTAAAGCTAGTGATTAAAGCATCTTATTAGGATTTATATCATACTACGTACTTAAATCTTTTAATTAAAAAATATATTTTACTTAACTTAACTTAACTTAGCTTCACGCTTTATCCCTAGCGGGGTAGTCAGAGAGAACGGAGCGCCAAACGCTACGGTCTCTACATACCTCTTTCGCCTCGGCCACTGTCATCAACCTCTTCATAC
>DWLH01000150.1:0-31475 GCA_018249795.1 Heliconius telesiphe telesiphe | reverse complement strand
GTACTGCGATGGCTAGAATCATATTTGAGCGATAGATACTTCTATGTTGTTGCAAATGGACATGAATCTCGTAAATTTAAAATATCATCCGGAGTACCTCAGGGCTCGCATTTAGGGCCCTTGTTGTTTAATATTTTTATTAACGACCTGCCAAAATGCTTTGAGCATTCTACACCATTCATGTTCGCGGATGACCTTAAGCTCTTAAAAACTATCAACGATTTCAACGATATAAAACATTTACAAGGTTGTTTAATTGGTGCAAAACAAATCGTATGGTCTCTCGTACCAACTTAACGTTATTCCATTACATTCACTCGTAATCATGTTGAAACTAATACCCAGTACTTTATCGCAGATTCACCATTAAAACGCGTTAGCAGCATCAAAGATATAGGTGTCATATTCGACGAAAAGTTGACCTTTACTCCACATATAGATTATATGATCACAAAAGCCTCAAAAATGCTAGGTTTTGTTCTCAGAAACAGCAAAATGTTTCGAAATTATAATACTAAAATAGTATTATATAATAGCTTAGTAAGAAGCATTTTAGAGTATGGTAGCGTGGTGTGGAGGCCGCATTATGCTACACACTGTTTGCGAATAGAGAGGGTCCAAAAGCGTTTTCTTTATCACCTGGCATTCGCTCACGGTAGGGCCAAAGAAATAAATTCATTTATTTCTTTCTAAACAACATTCGAATTTATTTCTTTCTAAACAACAGAAGAGATTTGTTAGATTTAATGTACATATATAAATGTCTTAAGGGCACAAACGACAATCCAGATTAAGATTTAATGTCCCGTACCGGTATCCACGCAAGCCAATTACGCTTCTAGTAAGACCTCTCCGTAGAACAATCTTGGGTAGGAACTCACCGATTTCACGACTATCTCAAATATTCAACGACCACAAAGAAGTCTCACCCATTTAGAGATAAATTATCTAAATATAAATTTAAAATAATTCGCCACATTTTAACGAAATAAATAATTTAGTTTAAATTTATCTTTCTATTTATTATCGAATTGAAATGGTAATTGAGATTTTTTTTTTTTGTAATAATGTATTTTAACGTGTTTTGCATTAGTAACTTTAATTCTACTTTGTTTATTGAAATTGTAAACAAACTCAAATAATGAAAACCGTACAATTTCTTATTTTTGTATAATATTGCATGCTGTATCCACTTTAAAAGATGGTGCACTGCCAGATTCAGGGTTCAACATTCATTATGTCGTTCCCATCATATTAAGGCACTTTAAAATTGCTGTGTCATGCTATTATCCTATTACGTATATTTACCAGTTTAAATTTAAACCGTTTATCACATCTGTTGCGTCGCAAGCGAATCAAATAACTGCTCTGACTCTGACCGACTCAGTATTCAAAATTCACTATATTGTTGGCATCATATTAGAGCACTTTAAAATTGCTGTGTCATGCTATTATCCAATTGATATTTATACCTTGGTATTTGATACTGGTTTATCTAAATCAAATCTATTTTAATACTTTTGTATACTAAATTGATTTTGTTTTGTATAAGGTTATTATGTAAATAAAATATTCATTATCTTTAGTTTATCTGTTTATACTACATCTTAAGAATTTTGCGTCTCTTGCCGTATGCTTGTGTGAGCAAAACTGGCGATTTTTATAGGAGTTTTCGAACATTCCAGTCTAGTATTTTGAGCTACTGAGCTGATCACTGCACCAATATCACATTGTATGTAGAGATAGGACTTTCACGGCGTGATAATTTGGAAAAACTACGCGTCGCTAGTAAAAAATATAATATTTATAGCCTAAGTTAATAAAATAATCAAGATTTAAGTATTTTAATTTAGTATCGTTATATTGCATACTAGCGGCCCGCCTGCGGCTTCGCCCGCATTAACTTCATGATTATTGATTTAATAAACAGAATTAAATTTAAGGTGATAGTAACTTAACGACGAAGCATATTTACAAGTTTATTTAAAATTTAAAGGTTTCAATAAGGATGACTAAATATTTATGTTAATAAAAAGTAAACAAAAGTGTTTATACAATTATATCTTTAATCCAACAGAAAATAAATATGAAAAACATATTTAAATTCTAGAACACATTTTAACAATACTTAATATTATTAAAATAAAATAACAAAGACAGAATATAATTGAGTGTATCAAAATTACCGTGTGATACAATTTCATACAAAATGTTATTTAGTTAAGAGATAAAGTTTGATAGCAATTTTTTGGTAGCGACAAAAAAAAAATTTAATGTTTTAAAACATTTTTAAAGTGTTATTCCACACTTAGGAAAGAAAAATACTTATTTAGAAAACGTATAAAAATTTTAACGTAGTGGGACTCGAACCCGCGCCTCCCCTGGTCGGTTTCCAGGAGGCGCGGGTTCGAGTCCCGTTACGTCGAGTCCGTCCGTCCCGTTCGAGTCTACGTTCAAATTTTTATACGTTTTCTAAATAAGTATAATATTTAATGTTATTTTTGCTTAAAATAATGTATATTTTTGATGTTCGTTATATTTTGTATTTAGAATTGTAGTAGTTTTTAAAGTTTGTTTTTTTTCGTGGATCTAGTGATGTTTATTTTATCTTGTATTCTACTTTTAAATAATTTTACTATGCACCATATACACTAGATTAAAGAAATTATAAATTGCATCTACACTAGAATTTAAAATAATATTATCTTTTAGTATGCTCAGATGTACTACTTAGGTCCTGTTATATTTACTATAACAAATTTACGTTTAAAACTCTTTGCTATCATACATTTTATATTGTATTGAATATATTTTAAATATAATTCTTGCTAAAATTTATTATACTTACAAAATATTTGTACTTGTTTTCGGGTATAACAAAACAGCTTCATAGTGTAATTCAAGAAGTAAATATATCTCTTGTATTGAAAAATATGTGTATATGGTAGAGGACAAATAAAAAAACTCTTTTCCCTGAGTGAGGATGCAATCCACAACCATCACGTTTACATTCAGTCATTGTACCATTGCACTATGATAAGTAGATTACTATTTAAAAAATATTAACAAATTGTATGTGACAAACGTAGTTGTCACAAAAATACAATATATTATGACTATATGTGTATAATACTTGATCCTTTTTAGAAGTACGAAGGCATATTTCATTACTTCAACTCATTTATAATATTAGAATGATTAATTAATGGCAATTTAAAATTTTATTTATTTTAGTGTCATACTTCTTGGACTTATTATAGATGTAGGATTTTTTTATAATATACTTGTAAAATCAAATATTAAAACATACTAATATATATTATTATTTATTACAATATTGCAATGAATGAAGAAATATTTATGTCAAATTATATTTATTATAGAATAAGTAGGTACTTAAATTATGTTGCTACTTTATACACTGGAAATTCTTATTTTTAATATAAAAATATGTAATTTAAATATCTAATTTATCCTTGAGGAAATTTCCAAGTCCGGCTGATCCTGGTCCTCCATACTTTTTGAAGAACGGTTGTTGTTCCATATAAGAAAGCCAAGCTAATATTTTAGGATATCTGCAATAATAAAAATAATGTTAAAATATTAAGTAATATGGCAATATATATAGTTTTAAAGTTGTAAATAAAATGTAAACATAAAATTGTAAGAGTTGTTTATATTATTTCTACTGCGACTTGACCGCTACCGATAGCATGGTTACATTCTATAAATAAGTCACTCAATTTTATTTTCATGCATCTCGCTAATTTGGCGGATTAGAGAGAGAGAGAGAAGAGAGAGAGAGAGAGAGGGAGAGAGAGCCTACTGTTAAATTACTCCGTTCTCCATTTTTTGCCATAAAGTAAACTTTTAGTATGTATTGACATTATCACGAGTGGTAATCGAATTCGCAACTATGATTAGTATTAACTATAATTAATATTTTATCAACACATTACTACTTACTTTTTGTCATCAATAGGAACCATGTAACGTGAAGCAGCAATAGTAGACAGTACTGAGATGTCAGCAATTGTCATCTTGTCACCGGCAACAAACTTTGTCTTGGAGAGAAAAGCTTCTAGGAAATCATATGTCTCGAGTAGGTCATTGATAGCCTTTTCAGATGGTTTCCTTACTCCTTCAAAGATTGCTGCATACTGCAAATGAAATGGAAGAAAAATTAGTAAGCCAAAATTTAGCGTACTTAACGCTAAGATTCCCACTTTCCATTCATACATTCGATTCCACATTTTTGAGGGTTGCGTACTTAGTGTCTAGTGGTAAGTAGACTCGAATTTTTGGTTCATTATTTATTTCATATAATAACTAAATGGTTTTACGGTTGACCAGATTTTTTTTAAAATTATCAATCGCTTAATTACACTAGGTACAAGACGTTACAAGAAAATACTTTAGGAAAGGGTTCATGGTCGTTTCATATTCAAAACTTAATTTTAATTTAGAGAAGAGTCAATTACTACTTCTTTTGTTGTACTTTAATATTATTTATATGACTTACACTAATGTTCTTGGCACGAATAAAAAATTGTACGTCGAAATATAATTTTTGGTCAACCAAGGTTCTTTGTTTCAGATCTTTAGGGTACAGAGAGTCTTCTTTGCTGTATTTTTCAGTTAAGTAAGTCATGATGACGTGACTGTAAAAAATGTCATAATAGGTCATTATTAAAATTGTTTAAGAAGTTAAAATTAATTATTCTTATAAATCAAAAATAAATTAAATCAGCTTCACGCTGTATCCCGCACACAGCAGGGTAGGCAGAGGGAACCTAGTGCTAAGACACTCCGTTCCCCACTTTCTGCCGAATTCTGGAGGCATTGCGTGTTGAGTGGCAGAACTCAATGCCGCGCTTTGCCTCGAAACCGCGCTTAACCTCGACACCAGAGCAAAAAAATTAAAATATAAATGTAAATACATATTTTATCTGCTCGAGTGGGGATCGAACCCACAACCAGTCGATTTTACAGTCACACCTTGTGCCCCTGCGCCACGACTGGCCTCAACTTTCAAATTCTTTTGAGTTACACAAAATTGTACCTGTCATGGATAAATAGATCTCCATCTTGCAACAATGGTACGGTGTGCATAGGATTTTTCTGAAATATTACAAATAATAATTTTAATCTTATATGTGCTATTTCGTCCACGAGAAATAAACAATAATTATTGAAATGCAATGGTGATGACATTACTTGAAAAAAAAAACGAACTCTTTAAAAATACATTTATGATAAAATTTCCTGTCCTAAACTTCAGTCAATACCATATAAGTATAAATTTTGTTTATAAATAAATTTTGTTAAAGTGGAGTTGGTTTAGTTAGCATGACTGTGATGATGTAGAAAATGTCAATTAAAGCATTAATTTTAAAATTTTATCTTGTTCTTAAAACATACCTCTAAATACTCTGGTGTCAAATGACCTTTGTTCAGAAGATCGACATCCACAAATTCAATTGGAGAAACTTTGAGATGATCAATCAACATCAAAGTAGCACACACTGGTGGACTGATATCGAGCTTATAGAGTTTCAAAGCCATCTGAAAATTTTAATTTTAACTTAAATAAATAATGGAAATAATAATATTCATCTTTTCTTTAGGTAACGCAGAAACATTTTTCTTTTTATCATATCATATCTAAAATTAAAAGTAAGTTGTAGTTATTTTTAAATATTAATTTTATAACGATAATAATAGCCAAAGAATATTAGAGAAACAAATATTTTTGTTAAAATTTATTTTAAATATCAAATCTATGTGCGATTTTATGTTCAGAATATTTTTATGGATTCACTACAAAAAAAACAACTTAATAAAAACTTACTTTGGTTCCAAAAATTATATCACTCTGCAATGCCTATCTAATACTAAATGTAATACTTCGTGAATCAATTTATATAAACTCTTATCACATCTGTTGCTCTACACATGAAAGAGATAACTGGCAGTGGCATCGTATCAGTTCATTCTTAAAGCGCTGAGTCATATGATCATTATACAGCAGAATCACTTAGAAAACAAACCTGTTAGTTAGTAAGACTAGTACGTAAATAACATTTTTAATATGATCACTTGAAATAATATTAATTGATTTACAATATGAATATTATATATTTTTAAGATAGGCTTTATTTATTTACAAGTATTTAATGGTCGTGTTGTTCTTATTTTGTTTGGTGCCTGGTAGTAAAAAATAGCCAATTGAAATGTAGAGCTCGAATTTTATCCAGAGTAAACACAGAACTCGGTGAAATCGAAAATGACGGCATTACTTGACATTTAACTTGGCTCTTCATATTTTTGATGGGATGTAAATGATTTATATAGAAGTTATAACAATTAATCATTAAAAAAAAAAACAAATTAAATCAGCTTCACGTTGTATCCCGCATACAGCAGAGTAGGCAGAGGGACCTTAGTGTTAAGACACTCCGTTCCCCACTTTCTGCCGAATTCTGGAGGCATTGCGTGTTAAGTGGGAGAACTCAATGCCGCGCTTTGCCTCGAAACCAGAGCTAAGAAAGGAAGAATATAAATTTAAGTAAATATTTAAACTCCTCGAGTGGGAATCGGACCCACAACCAGTCGGTTTTACAGTCACACTTCGTACCGCTGCGCCACGACTGGCCTATAATTAACTGACTAAAATAACTGACTAACATTCATACTTATTTTTATTTTTTGATAGTAATTATCAATAGCTATCAGTTTTTCTGCCGAAACATATAAAGTTTGTTACTTTATAAAATATCTAATATATCTAATAAATATCTAATATGGCAACCTAATATGTATAATATTAACTATAAAAAAGGTACTGACCTGCGTGAGCCTGGACTGGGACTGTCATTGGGCCTGAACCAGCTGTTGAGTTAAAAAAGTTCAGGTATGTTGGATCCGTTATGCATACCTCCGGAGGCATCGATCTCGATAAGCACTGCCTGTGACAAATGGTAGGAAGAAATGGTCACTAGTGTGGCCAGTGATTACATAACTACCTAAGCTCAAGGGGCTGATATATATAAAGATAGGCTCAAGGAAGCGTAGTACAAGAGCACGATACGATCGGTTCTTTTGTACGGCACCGAATGCTGACCAGGACTATCTCGGCATGATCGTGCATCGTAACGCTGTCGGACCGTATACGGAAAATAATCATTCGATTCAAAACATTTATTCTAGGTCTTGGAGTTAGTAACGTAGCGGGTAAACTCTAAGAGCGTCGCTTGAGATGTTATGGCTTATAAGTACCGTGTAATCTGATTCTGGAGTTAGACCCTCGGAGGCTCAAGGAAGCGTAGGCTGGAATTGACTAAGCGAGAATATTTAATACCGTACAAAGGAGAGTTGATTGACTCCAAAGTCAGACCCTGGCCAATGATGAGACTAACGCCATGTAGAAGAAGAAAAAGACTAAAAGATACTAATGATCAATTTTTCAATTTTATCAAATAAATTATATAAAAACATAATAATATTTAAAGCTCTACAAAACAGATTGACAGATAGAATTTGCTTATAGAAATATGTAATTGCTTACAGCTTTTGTATATTTTTTCGCAATTTTTGTAAATAGAATTTTTATATTCACATGTGTAGACGAGAACGTCTACAATAGTTACTTCGAATGGAGCAAACTCTGCTAAATGAAATAATCCAATATTAGTTATTCCACAATGGGTAACAGACTGGCGATATTTGCTAACTCCATTCACGTTGTTAGCTGTGTGATCAAAGTTACAGCGGTCAAAGAGAGGTCATATAAATGTTGCCATGTAGTACCAAATGAATAAAAGATTTTAAGCCAGATCGTATTTCTAGACTGAAATTCAAAACTAACATCGTACCGCACCTGTAAAGTAAGTAATCAAATAAAAAATTGTAAGTATGGCTGTGTCAAATACATGCATATTTATTTGTTAGTGTGTGTAAGTTTGACAGAAGAACGCATGTTATTTTTAAAAATTAGTTAAAGAAATTTATATTTTTATAAAGAAAATAAGAAAAAAAGGAAAATAAATCATTTGGAAATGTATTTGATAGTACTCGCAAAAATTGTCGTATGGAACCGAAAAATGGTTAGTTACACATCATTACACACATCTGTTAAGATATTTTAAGATCTTACATCCATTAAGATTCTCAGTCTGCGAAAGTTCCAGGATATAAAGTAAAATATATGTTGATCAACAACTCACTCTATCTTTCGGTGTTAGTCCCATAACAATCGGTTCAGCTCTTTCGGAGATTAGCCCTGAAACACAAAAAGACAGTCAGACAGACAAAAAAAAATAAATATTTTTTGTGTTTAGTAGCTTGTAAAAAAAATTATACATCTGAAAAAACACAATTATTTTGAAATCACAACCAGACACTTTAAATTTATTTTTATTTATTTATTATGTACAGTTTTATTCAAATGTTTTTTCGTTATATACGAGTATGTATGTATTCAAAGAGCTATCTCTACTTGACGTAAGTAAACAGTAACTTTTACGTTGCAATCATTCTTGGAAACCAATAAGGGTAGCCAAATTGATTACGCTGGTCTTTTTGTAGCCACATTCTTTGTATATGTACATTTAAGTACATGTACCCTCTAAATTCTATTGCCGTTTCAATTTTACAATGTTATTTATACTAATTTCAGTACAGTGTATTCTTTTTCTTATTTTATTATTTATAGGCTTTAAATGATACTAACCATATAAATAGCCTATATTTAGTATTATACATTTTTGGAAAGTGTTAATTTATATTTAGGCTGCGGATCGCGTCTCGAACAGTTTACATTTAATGGCCATGGGTAGAGTGGTGGCATCCGTCTGTCAGTTGATATAATTATCATATAAAACTACCGCTAACGATTTCTTAATTGCCTCGCGTACTGCCATGGGTTCTTGCAGAATGACTGACTGATCGACTGTATCTTGCTCTCTGGTGTGGTATTTGAGACGTTAAAGTTTTCATGAGTGGATCTGAGATGGTAGAAATCCTGGAATGGTTAGTGACATTTTATATAGACTAGAGGTATTATTATTTTACAGAGCTTCTATATGTAGTATATTTAAAGGAAAAAGTCTGGTCTATTATGAACACAAACAATACTTTTTGGCTTTTTAAAAGACCAATATAACATATTACTTAATAAGAAAACAAATAACCAGTCGTAGTGCAGGTGCACAAGCGTGCCAGTGCGACAGGTCGTGGGTTTGATTCCCATTCGGGAAAATAAAATATTTAATATTTGCATTTCCTCGCTCTGTAAACACGGCAAAGCATGGCGTTAAGTATCTCCATTCAATACGCAATGTGTCCAGTATTCAGCAGAAAGTGGGAACGGAAGTCTTCTAACGGGAAGTGAACACTAGGTTTCCAGGGTCTCTCTCTATACCCTGCTATAGCTTGTTCCTTTAATAAACGATGAAGCGAAAAACAAATAAACATATAAAGAAATATAAATAGCATTTAAGCATTTATGTTATTTTCATGCACTCTAGGAATCTAACCCAGTTTAGACAGGCGCCTTGTCACTTAGAAGCGAATAATTGTTTAGAATAGTAAAGTGCTCTTTTACAAAATACATGTATTAAATTTAACATATTAATACCTAAACCTGGTATTCCTTCTTACGAAAATTACGGAGATTTAGGATTTTATGTTGTTTTATAGTCCAGATATTCATAAATAACATTTATAAAAATCAGCTGCGGATACGTGTGGTTTTAGAAGTTATCACGAAAACTACGATACAAATCAGGGAACAAGAAAACTTTATCTATTGTGGTTTCTAATGTTGTACTATTTAATTGATTAGATTGCGGTAAATTTCAATTTCATTATTGTTATTTATGGATAAAAGGGCGTTTTATCTTCATTGCACACATTTTGCGGTATTACTAATCAATAAAATGCACACTCATCCTCATTTATGAAATTATATAAAAAGAGTGAATTAATTTAATAAAACTATTACAAATTAGTAATAAAATTACTAAAAGACGTTTGATTGTTAAGCGTCTTCACTAAATTTCAAAATTACTAATACTTTCAAGTGTTCCAAGCGTGAATTATTACTCCCATACATGAAGGAGGAAAAAAACTTGAAGCTCTATCAATATTTCTAAAAGAAAAGTGTTATGTTTCTGAAGACAACATGTGTTTTATTATCAGCGATATTCAAAGGAATCTCATTTGTTCCTTTAATAAACGATGGAAAGAAGCGTCCCAAAAAATGGATTCGTTTTTAAAAACAACAAAAATTGGTTAGATTCTGAATATTTGGTAACCTTACCAATCATTGAAAAAGTAGCACCTAAGAACTCACCATCGACGTCTTCTGGAAAACGCGGAAGACCCTTCGTCTCTTATAGGGACTCATCAGAATCAACGAAGAGGTGAAAAAATACCGCGCTATTTAGTGAATATGGCTTTGAAGATATCTGCAATGCATACGTTTAGGGCTTACTTTCCATCGGATCAAGAAGCCTTGAATGTTTTCATTGATTTGGATTTAACTAAAGCGCAATACATATATTTAAGGAATTTAACAAACGAACAAGACTGTGTTATACTGCCACCATTTTATAAAATACAAGAAATCAAACAGTCACAAGAAATCAGTCAAACACATACAAAAATAATAAATCCTCAGGATTTAATGGACCACACTACAGCTAGGATTTTGGCCATAGATTCGGTATGTAAGAATGGATTGTGTCATTTAGTTTTATACAGTAAATGAGGATTTGATGGTTCATCTGATCAAAGTCAGTCTAAAGAAACTCCTGAAAAGACTAAAGCTGTTGTGGATGATATATAGTAAAGTAGCACAAGTATTAACAGACACCTGGATCAACGTGTACAATCTGTGGTGCTACTCCACGGCAATGTATGATCTGACTAAAGTGACTAGTAGGCCAGAAAATGAAAATGCATGTCAATATGGACTTTCTACATTACATGCCTGGATTCGCTGTATGGAAATGGTATTACATATTTCATATAATTTTTCTCTTCATACATAGTTAGCTCTTCTTACAAGTGAAGAAAAGAAAAGTTAAAAGCAAGAAAAGAAAACCCTAGTACAAATACCTTTTCGGGAGTGGTAATACTAATGACGGTAATACTGCTAGAAGATTTTTTTTTCAACGCACATTGTTCTTCTGAAATAACTGGAGGGGATATGAATTTAATCAAAAGATTGTATATTATTTTACAAACGCTTTGTAACGCGGTGTAATAAATGCCGAAAAATTTGGCAAATATGCCATGGAAACTGCCAGGATTTATGTAAGTAATTATGGATGGTACTACATGTCATCTTCAGTTCACAAAATTTTGATTCATGGTGAAAGTGTCATTAGGCATTTTAGTGTGATTCCTATTGGTCAACTTTCCGAAGATGCACAAGAATACCGTAATGAGGATTATAAAAAAATTCGCCTACATCATGCCAGAAAGTGCTCTCGATCAACTGCAAATAAGGATGTATTTCATACTCTTCTCTACACATCAGATCCGTACATTTCAAGTCATAGAAAAATATATAGCAAAAGTGTGAATGCACTTCGAGTGTTGATGAATATACCAGAGATCTTTTAAAAGTGAATGAACTTATTATGGATCCCGAAGTTCAAAAAGTCGAATTAAATATAATATACTCATTAGGTAATATACATTAGTTTCTAATATTATTCTACTTGTAAATCAGTTTTTGTAAACTTAATATTTTATTAAATAAGTATGTGTAATCATAACTATTCATTTCTTATTCAAATAGATAACAGCTTAAAAAACATTGTTTTTTAATAAACTAATTTAATAATACATTTTTATTACTACTATAAGTAGTGTGGACTAAGGAAATTAAATAAACATTCATTATTTTTTTAATATATATATATATATATATATATATATATATATATATATATATATATATTTAAAAAATTATATATATATATTATTTTTTTCGAATTCGTTAACCTTTTTATTTGTTAAGATATATAATTGTTTTTTTTTTAATGTTATCGATGTTTTATTTGATACAGATTTCGATTTCGCATAGTGCGTCTGTCTGTCAGTATACCATATACTTTTAAGTGAATAGCTTTAATAATGTACTCATAAAAACTTTAAATAAATATATTTTATATGTACATATAGACAGATTATACAATCATTTTATTCCATTATACAAATATAACATGTAGTATAATAGTTTCGATACAGCCACAATTGTAAATGCAAGTACGTGATACAACTCGTTGCAAGTTACGCTGCGCCGCTCATGGCATTCAAGACGTTGTTATAAACTTTGATGGTTTCTTGTTATGTACCTATGTAGCTGTACAAGTTGGTACAAGTAAGACGAACATAATCTTGAAATATGCACTTTTGTTTAGTATATTTAATGTATATTTTATCTTTTTGTAACTTTTGAAATTAATGTATGTGGAAAAATTTACAATAAACTTTATTCTCTGTCGTTCCTTTAGAACAGTGGTTCCCAACCGGTGGTCCGCGGACCACCTGTGGTCCGCAGAAGCCTAAATATGGTCCGCGAACGATTTTAATTTTATGACTGGGGATGGTGAGGCGAAGTTTCTGTTTAATTATCACAGTCATTTTTTATTATACCTACATGCATAGTGGTCCCTGCTACCAAGAATGATATAAAAGTGGTCCTTGATCACGAAAAGGTTGGGAACCCCTGCTTTAGAATGAATATTGTATTGTGCCTTTGTATCTTTTCCCTAATTTACGTTGCAAAAGCATTATATGACTTTTAGGTAACTTTTTTCCTTGAGTTTGATCTAATTCCCCAATTATGAAGTAAAGTCAGTCCATTAACCGATGCAGTTATTATGGCTCTATCACTCGAAGTCAGATCAGCTGGCTAACTATAAATTAACAGAGCCTAAGCAGAACTAAGTCTATTCATGAGTTTTTAAAACAGTTTATCGCGTTACTGCAAATTATCCAATAGAACTGTTTCTATAAATATAATTAAACATTTGTTGCATAATATACAGATGTTATTTGTAAAAGACGCTAATCTGTTCCTTAGATACCAAATAAAAAATAGGCACATTAATACTTAAATGTTTGGAGACTTATCATATGTTGACCTTTTATAGATAAAAAATTACACAATGTGAGATTATAATGAAAAACATAAAAATTATACGATGTTGACATTATTATCAAATAATAATTAAGTAAGATAGCTCCAATGATTGTATATATTTCTGTAAATCTTATCCTTTGACATGTCCGTTTTACGAAGGGATTGTTGATTTGGAACAGGTATAGGTAGTTTTTTTAATATCCGAGCTCCTCCTGCACTTTAATAGGGAGCAGATGGCTTCAAACGACAAGTTATCTGTGCTTTACTTTTTGGTTCTTATTTTCTTTTACTTTTTTATAAATATTATCAATTAATACTTGGCTTCGGTGTATCTAATCAGACTCTAACACTAGTTAAGATAAAACACCACTCAATCGCGAGATTACTCACTGAGGATTCCGTACCAATTTCAGGATTATAGGTCAACGAGAAGTACAACTTATAAAAGTAAATTCATTTTCTATGAAGTGAACATACATCAATCATAGACTTGTAATAATTTGTATATGTAATATAATTAAAAAAAATTTTTTTATTATTATTTGTATTGCAAGTTCTTCTTGCCAAATTTCATAATTATAGATTTCGTACAAACTATACATAAATGCTCGTATCTTTTAAATGTATTAAAACTTAGAAGCTTGATTTTTTCTGTGCTAAAAGGGGGACCCCTTTTAGCAGTAGGCCCAAGCATTTCATAATAATCTCAGATTTATACCTCTATGCGATCTCTAGACAGGTAAATGGTCTTTACAAAACTGACAGACGAATAACAAAGTGATCCTATAAGAATTTTTTTTTTCTTTTTGAGGTACGGAACCCTAAAAAGTAGCTCTGTAAAAAATTATGCTCGTATCGTTCAATTACTGCAGTAAAATATTTTTAGATTAAAACAATAAATGTTATATTCCAATCTATATCAAGCGTAAAATAAATAATATCAAAAAGAAATTAGTTACTTAAAATGTACCTAGATAATATTTCCACTTCACAATTCCACTCGATATTATTATATGTTGTACGCTAAAAGTATTTTGCTAAGGTGGTTAATAGTAGAATTTTAAAGCGAACGACGCAGTAAGCGGTCATGAGTCGTACATAAATTTCTCTCCGTTACTGAAACTCCAGTCAGTTATACAGTTGCGAAACTACAAAGATAAATAGATGAGGAGAAAAGTCGAGTGTGCGCTGCATACAAATTGTCATCGTTAGTTCTTAGTTATATGTTATAAGATGTATGGGGTGGTTAAAAGTATATTATTGAGGACTTGAATACTTTCAATGCGCGGTGGAATAGCAATGGAATGTAACCCCGATAGTTGTGGATTCGGTCCTAACTCTAGGCAATGAATTATTTTCAATAATAGTTGCGAAGTTCGGTGTCGAAGCGAAGAAATGCAAATATTAATAAATAATAATTCGTTTCCCCGAGTGGGGATCGAGCCCATAACCGTAGCGTTACAGTCACACTCTTGTACCGTTGCACCACGACGGTCGGCCTAAAATAAATAATTTATTTCTGTGCCTATTTCAATTTATTTTTATAATATTTATATTTTATATGTAATGCCACATTCTATTTTACGTTACATTTATTTGTAC
Source organism: Heliconius telesiphe telesiphe (assembly GCA_018249795.1). Taxonomy (NCBI): domain Eukaryota; kingdom Metazoa; phylum Arthropoda; class Insecta; order Lepidoptera; family Nymphalidae; genus Heliconius; species Heliconius telesiphe. The sequence goes on along the minus strand of DWLH01000150.1, from coordinate 16,714 downwards.
CTTTAAATTTCTAAAATGTTCACCATTTGATATCAAAAAAACCTGTCACGTAGAACTAAGTGTCCAAATGTAAACTATCGTACCCTATTTATTTTCTCAAAATCTTTTCGCCTTCACACCGAATGTGAAAATATGTGAGGAAATCACTTAGGTGCGCTATTTCTAGCCAACACTCAGGTAGGAAGGTGCGGTCCTTTAGCAAATGTACCGTGTTCGACGACCATTACAGAAAGATTAATGACGCCATCTTGTCCTACCAGACAATCACTGTGAGCAATATCCGCAATAGAGACTGACCGCGAGGCAGATTTAACCTCAAATTATGATGTTATACATGTTAAATTGCTTGTTGCAAGCAAATGTGGTGGCGCCACAATAGCTTGGCTATAAATTCAGTGATGTTTCCAAAATCTTATAATGCTGAAATGTCTTTATAACATTTTTGTTGTTGTTTTAGGGTTGTTTATGATGTAGTGTGGAATTTATTTTAACGTATGTCACCGAAAAGTCTGTAATCCGGGATTATATTTTCTAATAAGCTATGGATATGGTATTAGATAACGATGATACTCAGGGTAAGGTTTTTTCTTCCGATTTTTTTCACATAAGTTATTTAAAACTAATAAATTAATTGTTCCTGTTGTATCTTTGCTATATTATATTGGTAGGCGTAACGAGAGCTGGGCTGCTTTCGGCTCCTTCTCGAAAAACCGAAAGATGGGTAACCGAGTGCGCCATGCCCACTGCCCATGTATATGTATTTTTATGTATAAACTTATTATATGTACTTATATTTTATTCTTATTTATATTTGTGTAGTTATATATTATATTTATGAGTTATTATATTAATAACACATCTACATTAGCTCTTACACTTCAAGAACTACAAAGCTTCAACTTTCTGTCACACCCATATGTTGACTGGAGGAAATCTCTCTTAGGGATAAGTTCACTTAATTCAATATTCTATAGTATCTATCAATCTTTATTATTAAGTGCAATAAAGAGTATACAAAGAATGTTCCAAACTGCTTATCTTCCTAAATTCTCCAGATTCTCTCTACTTATTCTATAAAATGCAGAAAATGGTACGTTATAAGAAAATAAAGCCATACACTTTTCAGTATTAATTAAATTTGAGAGCACTTAAACCGTAGAGCTGCTGCCTAGTTATTCATTGATTAACTACAATTTTATACAATTATTCTTAAGCAATATAATTTCTTTGTATCGATTTTTGGATTCTTATTCAAAATTATTTATGTGAATTTCAAATTGATATTTATTTTTCCACTTAGTTGTTCTGTTCTGTTTTTCAACTTTGATGTTCGTTAAATGTTAAAGTATTGAACGAACATAATTTGTTTGGTTTTCAAGGCTTCTTTCGTCATTTGTTTATTTCAATTTCTTATTCAATTATTAAACGGTTACACTGATACTTTAGATCAGGATTGTTAAAACAATTTATTTAAATTGTTCCAACAATCCAGAGCCAAAGTGAAACTATCGAATAACCTTATTATTGTTTATGACATGGAGAATATATTTTAATGAAATTAATAAACCAATTGCATATTGAAATTTATCGTTTCATTCAGAAATTATAAATGAATAAGTTGCATGTTATTGATACGTTTTTAGTATTACGTACAATACAAAATTAATTATATATATATATATATATATATATATATATATATATATATATATATATATATATATATATATATATATATATATATATTTTTTTTGTGTGTAAAGTCTATCGGTTTTATATTTATTATAAATATTTAAATCTTGCTTTATTTAACAAAAAAAATTATAATATATATATTTAACAAATATATATTTAATATAATTAGATAATTTGGTTAAAATTATTTTTTTAAGCCGACGGGGACGTTTAGAACACTATACCTATAGTAATCCATGGTACTGGACTACTATGTTGAAAGTTCAATTTAAAACCAAAAAATATTAGATATCTAAATATAATATAATATTAACATATCTAAATATTTAATTTAATAATAAATAAAACCCAAAAACTCAAACATAAAAAACCAACCAACGAACCAACCGACCACGATATTGAAAATTCATTTCGGTCGAAAATTCCATGCTTAAGTGAAATAAAAATTTACATCATGAAAAAGATTGTCATTAGCATACAAACAGACAGAAATTTCAACGATGATTTCGAATACTTTTAGATAAGAGGCTCTCTCAAAATAAAATACGATTATGCAGAGGAGCCACGCAAGCGTCGCGGTCCGTCCATAGAAATTACAAATACAAATACTAAAGATACAAATCACGGCATACGAAGTTGATATTAACGATGTTATCTTTCATTTTTACGAGCTAACATTATTTTTATGCCGATAACGAACCACCGTTTATCCTACGTGCAATGTAAATTTGATTGCTATTGCTTCGAGACTTTGAATATCATATCGTTTCCTACCCTTTTAGCTTTACCTGTATGTAATTTAGATTGTGTTGTAGCTATCAAATCTGTTTGGTTTGTGTTTTTTTTTTGGGATTTTTATTTTGATATGCTTTTGCTATCAAATTCTAAATTTTATGGTTGCATTCAATTTTAAAAATCGTATATATTATGTGTGAATAATCAAATAGAATAGATTTTGTGGCCAGTCGTGGTGCCGGGGCACAAGCTTGTAACTATAAACGCGACACTGTGGGTTAAATTCCTACTCAAGGTAATGAAATATGCACAGAATGCCTGCAGAATACAGCGGAAAACGAGAAGCGGAGTGTCTTATCACTAGGTTCCCGCTACCTACCCCACAACATGCGGGATACGGCGTGAATCTAAAAAAAAAGGATAGATATTCTGTAAATTAAAGCAAGATTAATTTATCAATTTCAAGTGAATGTGCTCATTAATTATTAAAACAAATTATCGGTATACCGATAAGGAGATATGGATCGACATATTATAAGTTACTTAATTTACATCTACATATCTTTATTCAATGATCTTTATTTCTCTTATTAATTTCATAAAGATTAATATGAAAAATATATATTATATCTATTGCAAGATAAGTGAATGCATAACGTAATTTAGATACTATACTTTGAAAAAAATATATATAATAAACCTATCAATTACTGACGTAGAAAAATAAGTTTTCATATCCTCTAAACATTACATATTACCAATTCTAAATTTAATATAGATTCTAAATTTAATATTACTTTCAAAAAGGGCTGAATAGTTTTAGATGAAACTTTATAATAATATAGTTTATATAACAGAACACATAAACTATAATATATGTACAGATTTTTATAATTTGGCTATAATATAGCAATAACTTTATTCCTTCGAAGGTGCGGGAGGGTAGCTAGTTACTGATAAGTGTTTACACTCAATTCATCTTCCGAAAATAAAGTTGGAATTACTTAAGTCTCCGTAGCAAAAAAATAAAAATCAGCTTCACGCTATATCCCGCACACAGCAGGGTAGGCAGAGGGAACCTAGTGTTAAGACACTCCGTTCCCCACTTTCTGCCGAATTCTGGAGGCATTGCGTGTTGAGTGGCAGAACTCAACGCCGCGCTTAACCTTGATACCAGAGCGAAGAAATGGAAATATACATTTAAGTAAATATTTCATCTCCTCGAGTGGGGATCGAACCCACAACCAGTCGGTTTTACAGTCACCCATCGTGCCGCTGCGCCACGACTGGCCTCATCCGTCTCCGTAGCAAATATACACACATAATACTGTTGAGTAGGTATAACATATTCAGGGGTGTTTTGTGAAAGTTGAGAACAAAAGAGGTGGTGATATAAACTTAAGCGCACCTGACATCTCCGCATCATAGACGTTTTAATATTTTAGTAATTAACACAAAACTCCGCATCTCTAGTCGTCGAGAGATATTTCACAGATATATTATGACTTTAATTTTAAGCTTGAGCTCGGTTTCCTACCGTTCTTTGTTTTAATAAAATTATAATGAGAGAGCAAGTAAACAGAGTTAAGGTGAGCTTGATTCGATTATTCTTTATTAGTATTATAAAAGCATAAGTGTGTAGTTTTGTGAAGAAAATTAACCGCAGTTATATATTTTAACGTTATATAGCCATAAGTAAAGATTTTAATTGGAGACTTATATAAGGCGGAAATATTTTTAATGATTATAAAGATAGAGGTTGTCGTGGCCTAGGGCACAAGCGTGTGACTGTAACGTGAGGGTTGTGGATTTGATTCCCACTCGGGGAAATTATTATTATTATTTTCATTTTTTCGACGGAAATTGGATAACGGCGTATCTTAACAAAAGGTTCCCTTTGTCTATATGCGAAATACTGCTATAGTGAAGGTGAAAAAAAAAACAAAATTGATATAGGTAGGTATATAAAAAACTAACGTCGATAGTGGAAAAAAAATAATAACTTAAATCATCTATCCATATTTAGATATACAATGATCAATAATAATAAGCTTCAATTTTATTTTTCAATCAATATTTATATCCAAATAATTCAGCAGATTTTCTAAGAAATACAATATAGATGCGCTTAGATGTTTTCATTTAATCACAAGGATTTAAAAACTTATTGGTAGTATACGACAGTAACAAATACAGCGCTTCACTTAAATTGTTTGGTGCTCTTAAATTGCAATTTTTACAAATAAGGTCTCTTTTAAACTAGGGATTAATCTTTTGGTTTGGATTTGTATAGTTTATAAATGCGTTTACTGAATATATCATTATACTAGTAACAGCGGTCTGAACTATTCAAAAATGCTTGTTGCTTCTTAACGTGCTGGGCCTTATAAACTTGATAAAATAATTGAAAAAAATAATTCCTTGTTTTAAAATTTGTATTATAAAAGGAAAAACGGATCTCTTTGTTGTCCGTCTGTCAAGACCTTTTATTTGAATATTGCGTGGAGGTATCAAGCTGAAATTAACATCAAATATATGTCTACGATTCCTTAGAGCAAAGAAAAAATGAAGCTTCTAAGTCAAGGCAATCAAAGAATTACTTATTTGTTTTCCACATATAAAAAAAAAATTGCCTGCACTTCGGCTTTTAGTGCTAGGAAAAGCCGTTGAATGGACCAATTAGAATGGACAAATAAATAAATCTGCTTCACCCTGTATCTCGCACACAACAGGGTAAGCAGAGGGAACCTAGTGTTAAGACACACCGTACCCCACTTTCCGCTAAGTTATGGAGGCATTGCGTGTGCGGCGGAACTCAACGCTGCGCTTAGTCTCGACACCAGAGTGTAGAAATTAAAATATAAATGTAAGTAAATATTCTTTTTCATCGAGTGGGGATTGAACCCACAACCAGTCGATTTTACAGTCACACTTTGTGCCCCTGCGCCACGACTGGCCTTTGATGGACAAAAAGATTTGGAGGATGAAGGATATTTTCAAACACAAAAACGCTATTTTTAAAAATTTATTACTGTGGTTTGATTATTATTATAACACAAAATATATCAACACGAATAGCTTCTTACTATTGATATGTTACTTCAAGAGATCTTGCAATTCGATTATGGTAAACGTCTTTTTTCTATAATTTCTTTCTTTAAAAAAGATGTTTTGAATTGAAAACATAAACCTACCGCTGTCTCGCCAGTTGAGCTATACTACTTTTAATATATAATAAGTTAATGGTATTTTGACACTGGTAGCTACCCTGTAAAATATACCATTGATATTCTTTTAGGTAATCGATAATAAAAAAAGAGTAAAATCAGTTTGAAGTTAGCCTAAAGCAGACGTCCGGAATTCTTATCTGTAAGCATCTGTTGTTCTGCGGTCTCTTTACTGTGAGTTGGCAGCTGTGAGTGCGCGATTAAAAGCTTTTTACAGTGATAAGATACTTTTTACAATTTGTATGTAAGTACTGAATGTATAAAATAAGAGATTATAAACTGTATTTTGTTAAGGAATACTTTTAGTTATATTGTACCCTGGTGTATTGTAATGTATATTTATAGCACAGTATAAAGATTAATTATATCTTTTGTGTGTATAAATCTCTCTTTTAGCTTTACTTTGTATCCCGCAGAGGGAACCTAGTACTACGAAATTCCACTGTCCACTTTTCGACGCCTCGGCTGTCTATGAGATACAGGTAGCGTTAAAAAAATTTAATCTGAATTTATGATGAATGTTTTTTGTGATTGATAAGATTTTTTGTATAATATACTTTAATATTTAAAGTAAGAATATCTATAATTATAGCGAAGTACGTTACATTATTGAAGTAAAGAGATAAAGGTCTAAAGTAATTTTATCTTTAAATGAAGAATTTACCAAATAAAATATTTTTTTTAGAACTGATGATTTCCGGTCGCATTTTTTTTCAATTCTCATTAAATCTTGTTCACAAGGCGGTTTCGTGTTATTTATCAATTCACGAGGGAAATAGCTATTAGTTTCCAATTAGCTTCGACTAACTTGCTAATTTACTAGTTTACTGGAAATCATAAAAGAGTGATTGAATAACATTTTTATATTAATACTTACTAAACATATACAATATGAGGCAATGATGACGCAGTGGGAAGACCTCTGACTTTTACAAATGGTTGCAGATTCGATTCCTACTTCGGGTAATGAACTATTTTCATTTCTCTGCTCTGGCAGATGATGAGTTTCTTTTAGAAAGTGTTTTAATTTAGACGGAATTAGACGGAAAGTAGGTATAATGGAGCGTTCTGACGCGTTGATATTTGATTAAGGTTGAAGCTAAAAAAACAAAAACATACACTTACGGCATACTGTATTGTCTGTTAAGTTTTTCTTATTAAAAGAGAGAAATTATAATTTCTTTGAGCAATAATAGAATCTATGACCATTTCAAATAAATATATCTGACTTACAGACGTTGAAGCATATGTGTTAACCTATAAGAAATACGTTATATGTATTTGGTACGGCAGAAGATCTGGTTGCGGTGTGACAAGATGGTCCTGGTGTACGTCACGCCTCCCTGCCTATATTGCAAATCAAACTGAAATATGGTAGTAGTAGCAGAGTATCTACCAGTGCACCGGTGTATATGTGTATAAGAATATTTTATGTAACATTGGAATAAAATATTATATATAAATATATTATATTTTCTTGATAGGAAATAATAAAATCAATAGGAGAAAAAAAATAATTGACATTGCTCAAAGAATAGAATATTTTTTTTCAAAGAATTTTTCAGTAGAGTGGTAGTGGGGAGATGGAATCATCAGCGAAAAGAACTCATTTATGGCCGTTGGGCGGAAGGGTTCTCGTGTAGTAACCACGGACCGGATGACGCTGGGCATGTCCCGTATTAAATGCATCGACGATCGGGTCACAGTCATGGGAGGCCACTTATGATGATAATTTAACAACAATATAAATATTTGTATAAATATATATGAGGCCGTTTTGGGTTTGATTCTCTCTTGGAGAAATAAAGTATTTTTTTTTTTGTTATTTTCATTTCTTCGCTCTGGTACTAAGACAAAGCGCGATATTGAGTTCCACCACTCAATAAGGAACACGTCAAAAATTCAGCGGAAAGTGGGAAACGGAGTTTCTCAACAATAGTTCTTAGTTCCCTCTGCCTACCCTGCTACATGCAGGATAAAACGTTTATATATAAATTTAGGAGCTCAAGAATTTCAATATTCAATAAAATTAATGTTCAATTTTAAATCAACTTTAGATATTAGGTAGGTGTATCAAATGTCCCGTGCACGAGGTCTATTTGGGTGAACATTACATGGAGATTAATGACGTCATCGTCCCCCAGTAGACTACGAGCAATATCCACAATGGCTAACCGCATCAAATATTTAACCTCAAATGATAACATTAGTGTTGTTGTGTATGTAGCAGGTTGTACGATTTGTTATAATTACAGGTAAGTATTGAACAACATTATTTCAACAACAATCAACAAATGATCTAAATAGTAATGTAATTTAAATGTTTCCGAATATCAATAGAAAATTATCTTATTTATTACAATAATCCTTAAGTTAAGTTATAGTAAAAACAAGTATGGCTATAAATCATACTTTTCTTGGTGAGCGAGCGCAAAATAAGTAGAACTTTTAAATATTTAAATAAGACAAAGTATCAAAAGTGTAAAATCGCAAATTCAATTTCCGATTACAAAGAATTTCGAAAAAACGTAATTTAAACTACTACTCTTAGTAGTTCAAAAAAACAAATACAACATTTGCGACTTTTCACTTTTAATACTTTGTCTAGAGACTGTCGTTTTGTATTATGATTTTTTTTTCATGAATTTATTTAAATATTTAAGATTTCTACTTATTTTGCGCTCGCTCACCAAGAAAAGTATGATTTATAGTCATACATGTTTTTACTATAACCTAATATAAGGATTATTGTAATAAATAAGATAATTTTCTATTGATATTCGGAAACATTTAAATTACATTACTATTTAGATCATTTGTAGATTGTTGGTGAAATAATGTTGTTCAATACTTTTGTTGGGACGATCGAATGGTTAAACAAAAATTCGAACTTTTTACCTGGTCCAGATCAAGGTAAAAGCAAGCAAGGGATGTTAGTTTAAGGTAGGTATAACAATAGGGTACCTGTTATCAAATAAATGTCAATATAACGTTTTTGTTTATTTGTTGAAGTTCCAAATCAAAAACATTATTAAATTTCATTTAAAATTGTGTTATATACGAGTTCTGTCTTTACAAGAAAACTTTAATAAAGCACCTTGAAGTTCATTTCAAAGAATTGTTAACTTTTGAATGTAATGTTCAAAGGAATATTTCCAACAATCGTTATAATATTTATGAAATATATGAACATCAAAATATCTGAAATTATCTAGAAAAGAAACACCGATATTAAGCTATTGTCCACCCTTTGCAAAACTAGGCGTAAAGCTAAAAAAATAACTAAAGACACATGCGTCTTTATTTTTTACTTTTTGTCTTTCATATTAACTTACAATCAGGACATTTCTACCGCAAAACACTCGAGAGATGGGTCAATATTAAAAATATATTAAAATAATATTATTGTTATTATATCTGTAAACGTTTTATTGATAAGTTATATTACAAATCGTTTTAAAAAAACATTGATTTTAGTCAACTATTTGGATTAACCTTGGCAAAAAGCAAAATACAGAATCTTTTCCACAGGCTGCTCTACCTTAAAAAATTATGCACGTATTTGTTTTGAATATTATAAGGACACATTAGCGTAGGCAGAAGGAACCAAGTATTAAAGCACTCCGTTCTCATAATGACACTTCAGTTTCCCATATTTTACCGAGTTGACAGGCGTTACTCAACGCCGCACTTTGTCTAGTTAACAGAGCAAAGAAATGAAAATATTTAAAAAATCCTTTCCTCGATAGGCATTGAACCCACAAACTGACGAGTTTACGGTTACACGGTTAATGCACGGTCCCAAAATATAATTAAACTATTTATTTAAAAACCCACTTTAAGCAGAAAAATATTTAAAATTATGTATTGCCCGTAATCGTCTTTGAGCTGAATCCATTTAAATTAGCATATCAAATTTTTTTCTGCATTGTGATTCCAATGGCACTTTGGAATTGTGTTCCGCTTCATTTAATAGGTGAAAGGAAAGATCAAAACGTGAGGTCCGTTTTCAACGTGAAAGAAATAAATTTTATATTTTATTATAATTTTCTTTAACTAATATTTAAATAAATATTTTGTGTATTAATAGTAATAACCTGACTTCTATATAGAATGAATAGTGCACGTGAGGTTTTACTATATGCATATATATACGAGTATGCGTATTGAAAAAAGTAACTACAAGAAAAACAACAACATTTACGTATGTCCCATACGTGAATATAAAATATATTTTGTGACATAAGTGAGTGAGGCCAGTCGTGGTGCAGCTGGTTAGATTTTTTGATTTTGAAATATTGTGAATGATTTTTGATTCCAGTAGTGGTAATATTATAAAAACTGATTGACGATACATTCTCAGATCAGTTAGAACTGACAGGATCGCATTGCAGGCTATATCATCCTGCAATGCAATGAGCCCGGCGTCCGCCCGGTGGGTCTATAGAGTGCTATATGGTCTCCTCGTTAGCTCACAATTTAGTGCTAAGACACTTCGTTCCTATAAAGTTCCATTCTCACTTTCCGCCGAATTCTAGAGGCATGGCGTGTTGAGTGACGGAACTCAACGCCCTCAATTTCAGTGACAATATATATTAAAACGAAACGTCTCAAAATCGCGTATTTATTCAATATGTAAATGTAAAATATATAAATAATAAGAACTAAGTGCATCGGAGCGAGCAGAAGCTTTAATGCTTTAATGTTAATAAGGGTGTTTCTACGACGGCCACTTACTACAGTTCCTTACTTGAGCGTTCTACGTAGTAGTAAATAAAGTGTGAGTATTAATTGTCTGGGTATACGAGTACCTTTTTTGATCTTCATAAATAAAATTTATGTTTTTCATTGTTTAAATACAAATTTAAACTATTTATGAAAATTTAAAATTTTGAAACTTTATACATAAAAATAGTATGTAATCTATACATTTCTCACTATTGGTACAAACAGTACGGTGATTGTCACTCCGAATGCAAATTTGGGAACAAAATGTAAATAATTAATAGATTGCGTCTTAACTATTTTATACGTTTGAAAGTGACAAGATAGATATAATGAATGTGTTTTTTTAAATACTTATAAAAGTTATAAAGGGATATTAAGATATATAAAATTTTTAATAAAATAATATCTAGTATTCAGCATTTTGAACATTTTCTTTATTTATATTACCAATCTAATGTTCTATTATTTATTCCATTAATAATTTTAAAGTTTTAAAAAACAAATGAAAAAAGGCATCGCTAGAGGTATTCCCGAGAGTGCATTGTATATTAAGAAGGTTGCCATTTAAAATTCTTGTGAAATTCATAAATACGTAACGTGGGGAGCGTGACTTCAGTAGCAAAATTTATGACGCTCGCGTACGGAGTTTTAAATACATCTACTTAATTAATTCGTTTTTGAGTTCACGTCTAATACGAGAAATAACATTTCTTTTGAGGTGAATTTATGTTTTGTACACATTTTGAGTAAAAAGTTCGCTGCTATTTTGATTTTTTTTTACAAAAATTTTACAATACACTATTAGTTGCGTAGCTTATACTAAAATATCGTATTAATAATAAATAATATTGTAACAACATATTTAATTGCTATTAATCTTAAATTTTATATACGACTCTTGTGAATCCCTTCATTCCCCTCTTCTATCTCATTAAAATGTTGTTTTAATATAATTATACTCTCGTGTACCTAGAAAATAGTTTTGATAAAAAAATGGCTTAGGCGTCGCGCTTACCTATGTTTCCTTACAGATTTTTTGTACTCATCAAAATAAACGACAATTAAATTAAATTATATTATTAATGTCCGTATAAACATGTCAGTGCAGTAAGGCGACACGCTTTTTCCCTGTAGGTACATGTGTGCATATGAAAGTGAAAATATGTTTATTACATTATTATAATTTTTATTTTTTTATTATAGTAAAGTCGTTTATCAATAGCAGAGTAGGTATAGAGACCCTAGTGTTAAGACACTGCGTTCTCTGCATTTCTCCTGAATTTAATGTATTATGTGAGGACTAGAGAGAGGAAATAAAGATAAATTGAATCGACTCCTATCGCGTTTTAGATATGTCTTTAACATATAATTACGATGAGTGATGTAAAATATAGCATTGTAAAAGATTTAATATTGTACAACTATTTTGCTTAGGCATTTTACGCACGTTTTAAGGCCCACTTCTGCAAATAAATAAGGAAAAGGGTTCGGTATTTCATTCCTGGCCAATATCGTAAAAGGATGCAAGGAAATGTAAAAAATAGCTTTAAATTATTTAATATTTAGTTTTAGACGTCCAAATATTTTTTTTATAATATTTTATATGGAAAAGCCAGACGTGGTGTAGGGGCACCAGCGTGCGACTGTAAATGCGACAGGTTGTGGGTTCGATTCCTACTTGAGGAAATGATATTATCATTTAAATTAAATATTAATTTAATATTTTCATTTATTATTTATTACTAAACAAGGAATGATTTGTTAATATAAAAAGGATCAATTCTGTATATTGAATATAAAGTTAAAAAAAATGTTGTGTGGTTTTTAAATGTATGTCGCTCACTACCTAAGCATAAACAATATTAACTTAGATATATTTAGTTATATTTTCATTCCTTCGCCCCGATGTCAAGGCAAAGCGCGGCGTTGAGTTCCGCCACTCAACACGCAATGCTTCCAGAACTCGGCAGAAAGTGGGGAACGGAGTGTCTTAACACTAGGTTCCCTCTGCCTACCTTGCTGTGTGCGGGATACAGCTTGAATCCGATTTCTTTTATTGAATACATGACTTCACTAGAATTATTGTTTGTTTTAAAACTACAACGGAATTTAAAAGGGAAAGGGCATGGCAAAGGTCATAAGGTCACGCAAAGGACGAAGTATTTAATATTCATAGATTTATCGGCTCTAACCACTACATCCGTATAACTCAATTCACTTAATGTTAACCAAAAGAGAGTTTAAGTACAAGCTGATAAACACGTATGTACTTACATTTTCACTGCTTTTATTCCAACGAAGTTTATGTTCCCAGAAAATATGAAAACCTAATGTTTACGACGCTACCAGCTTCGTGCATCGCTATATATTATATTCATATTGCAATGCACACATGTTTTAGGTAGAAATCTTAAACAATAAAGATAACGCTTTAACTTTCAGTTTAGCTGAATATTATTATTCATTCTATACTACACTAGCTTCACGCTGTACTCCTAGCGGGATAGTCAGAGAGTACGGAGCGCTAAAAGCTACGGTGATTATTATTCATGATTTTTTATTTAAAATAATATTAGAATATAAATAGAGACCTCTTAGTCTTGGCGTAAGGGTATAAGCGTGAGATTATGGTTATGGGTTCGATTTTCACTTGAAGAAATTAAATATTAAATATTTTTATTTCCTCGCTCTGCTAACGAGGCAAAGCGCGGCGTTGACTTCTGCCACTCAACCCGTAATGCTTCCAGAATGTAGGGAACGGAATTAACTAACTGGGCACCTAGTGCTAAGTCATTTCTTAGCACCCAGGTTTCCTCTGCCTTCCTTATTATGTGCAGGATATAGCGTGAAGGTATAACATAAAAAAGAATTGATATATAACAAAATAGAATATAACCTAGCTAATATTACTATACTCTATTATAAAACTTATGATGCCATAGTGGCGCAATTATAAACTAATTGGCATAATGTTTGTGGTTTCTAACACCTTTTTGCGCTCCTTTTTAAGAAAATTGTGCGGACGGAGGAGTATGAAATGTGGGAAAAATATAGTTTATATCGAGAAAGAGTGCAGACTGCTAATTATTTTTTTTAATATATATATATATTAAAAAAAATAATTAGCAGTCTGCACTCAAAGAAATATATTAAATTAATTAAATAAATATAACACACACTACCATATGTTTGACAATACACACTTTTGTATGAAGTGACATACACGTCGCTATGGCAACGTCTTTTGTACGCGTCAATTCGTTCTCTAGTATATGTACATAAATGTATATCCGGTATAACTTTATAATGGGACGTATTACATTACGTCACCTAGAATTATATCTAAAAATAGCCTTGCTAATTTTCAATTTTCCTCTTGATACATTCGTCAAAATAATTCTTCAGATTTCATGATATATGAGTTGTTTCACATTAAAATGACGAAAATATTTAATTTACTGAGATCGTTGCGCTTTTTGTAACTTTTAGGCTTTCCCGATGAACCCGTGTTAAGTCTAAAGGTACAATATTGTAGTTTCAAATTTTGGAATTTGAAATGTGACAAAAATGTTTCAATTAAAACCTGCGCACGTTGAGGACAAGCAGCCTTGATATATTAAAAAAAAAATGAAACAATGAACACCGTTGTTTTTTACAGTTTTGTACTAATCCTGAAAGAAGAAATGAATATTTGAAGCTCAATATTAAAAGTAATTTTATTAACTTGCCATTTTTAAATTTTATTATTGATAATATTTTTTTATCTTTTTTATCAGCTTCACGATGTATTCCGCACATAGCAGGGTAGGCAGAGGGAACCTAATGTTAAGACACTCAGTTCCTCACTATCTGCTGAATTCTGGAGGCATTGCGTGTTGCGGAGTTCAACGCCGCACTTCGCCTCGACTCCAGAGCGAAGAAATAGAAATATAAATTTAAATAAATATTTCATCTCCTCGAGTGGGGATCGAACCCACAACCAGTTGGTTTTACAGTCACACTTTGTGCCGCTGCGCCACGACTGGCCTCTTTTTTTGATTTTGTTTGATAAAAATAATTTTCTTATAATGATTCGCACAATTTAAAACTTTTTTGAAATTCTCGTTGAAGAAAATAATATGCGAACGACGCTTAAAAGGTGAGAAGAAATTGAATTTTAAAATTATTAGGTTGTTTATAACAGAAAATATATAATAGTCGTATTTAAATCCCAAATTGCATTAATAGCCAGAGAAAGCGTATTAAAGGTATTAAAGGTATTATGCCTGATACTTAGACGGAAATTACGAGTTTTCCGCAGTGCGGTGTATTCAGCCGCCGAATAATCTCCGTCTTGTCACCGCATACGTCCTTATTACGAATACGCAAGTGCCTAGATTGTAGGCAAAAACGTTTACTTGAGACGAGTTCGATATATTTATACGTAGTAGGTATCTAAACATGTTGCCATGGCAGAGTTAACGATAACGAAACTACGAAGTTTTAAAATTGAAACTCTACGTAGATATTTGTAGTACGTATATGTGATTCCCGTGATATATATATATATATATATATATATATATATATATATATATATATATATATATATATATATATATATATAAATTAGCAAGGCTATTTTTAGATATAGTTCTAGGTGACGTAATGTAATACGTCCCATTATAAAGTTATACCGGATATACATTTATGTACATATACTAGAGAACGAATTGACGCGTACAAAAGACGTTGCCTATGCGACGTGTATGTCACTTCATACAAAAGTGTGTATTGTCAAACATATGGTAGTGTGTGTTATATTTATTTTTCCCGTAAATATTTTTGCAGAAATTAATAAAATTTTTGTTTATTTTTTTGATTGTGTAACGAAGTGTTTAATATTGATGTAATTTTCGTGTCAAAGTTATATTATTAACTAAATTAGATGACTCAAACTTTAAATAAACTACATATACTTACAGTAGTAATTTCATCAAATTAATGGTGAAACTTCGCTTACAAATACTCATATGAAATATACGCCTAATTTTCATGAATCAACTGCTGTATTTTTAAACAAGTAGTGTTACAATATATTGTCATAATTTTAGAAACATTGCGCAATTAGTGAGTATATGAAAGGAACAATATTGTAATATCTAGGGTTTCGACACCTGTTCAAAAATCCTCTTTTTCGCTCCTAGAATGCTAAAAATACTCTTTGAAGGTGAATGATGTATTTTTTTATTACAGCAATTTAGAAATATTATACAAGTTGTTATATATATATATATATATAACTTTTGCCTCTCTAGCTTACAAAGAAATCACATTTACCTAAAACTTTTTTAAATGTGTAAAGATAACTATCTTCTTAAAATGGACAGAAGTTTAATGTTTTGTAACCGATTTAGACTATTTTCCCGTTAACTATTAATTTATTCTCCTTTTGAAATGAAACCGTATATTTAAAAACTCCACGCTGAATCCCGCACACAGGAGGGTACCTAGTTTTAATACATTAACGACGCGCTTTGCCTGGACACGAGAGAGCGAAGAAATGGCAATATAATTTTAAATAAATATTTGAGAGAGCGAAGAAATGGCAATATAATTTTAAATAAATATTTCATTTCCTCGAGTGGGGATCGAACCCACAACCAGTCCTGTTTACAGTCACACTTTGTGATGTCCTGCATTTAATAGCAAATAAGCGTTTGCTTTAGAATTCCTGAATGAAAGTGATTATCAAGTTATTACAGTAATAATTTGATAAGCGATATAACAGAACTACAATAGCTGCTAATGGAGTTATAAATTTAATTAAAATTGAACTTTGATGAAAGTAACGTGGAAATTTCACACTGGACTGTTACTTTACACTAAATTTTAGAAGTAATTCTTTGGACATTTAATATGTAAGACGATTTATTTTTTCTAAATGCCAAATCAATGTCTGAAATATCGCTCAATCAAAAACGAAACTGTAAAAAGAAAATTACTTGAAACTCGAACACGATAGTACAATGCATAAAGTTTTATATAAGAAATTCGAGTAAATTTTATACTTAGGCAACTTCTTATGAAGTAAAACAGTTATATCTAATTAACATTACATGCCTAGGACAGCTGCATAAGGGGACTTTGTGAAGTCAGAAAATACAGAAAAAGTACCTAATTAAATTGTATGGCACAATTATAATTAGCTATTTTTATATAAAGTTTTTTATTTTGTTTATTTTCTTTCTATAATATTTATTGTATCTTTAAAGAATGGAGTTACGAAATAAGATAATAAACTTACTAATAAGATAATAAACGTACTTTATAAGTTACGAAATAAGATA